>PVKU01002090.1:0-248553 GCA_004027475.1 Anoura caudifer
TGGGTAAGTCAAGAGCATCAAGCAGATTGGATTTTGTTTCCTGAAATGGAAGTGCATGCTTTTTGAAGAACAAGACAGGGATGATTCTGGATAGATAACAAGGAATCATTTGCTAGAAAGCTTTGGATCTAAGTCTACAGGAGGGTATGTAGTTTGGTTTTTGGAAAAGGAAACTGAGCATTATATTCCAGCTGGCCATCTGTCATCCAGGGGAGGATAAAGAGAGACCCTAGGGAGAACGAGCCAGGAAATAGTTGCAGAAATCCACACGTGAACTATGAAATTTAAAAAATGGTCCAGTCAGAGAAACATGGGGACAGCACAGAAGGACTTGTTGAGCAGAAGGATGTAGCGCACTTAGGAAAGCAAAGATTTCAAGTACAAGGCTTGTAACCCAGAGAACCTGGAGGATGGACATGCCACCATCAGAGATGGGAGAATATGAATGACAGCTGGTTTCCTTTAGTACATGCAGGACCTCATTCCAAGGCTGTCATAAGTAAACCTGAAATGCATTAATAAGCATAGGCAGTTATACAAACCATCACTTTTTCCAACTTCATTTCCCACAATAAGACCAAAAATTTACGGGAAAAAAAGATGAAATGATTATTTGGACTTCTGGGTATCTAAGGAGGTTTCTAACACTGATATGGATAATTTGGGATAACACTAATGTTTGGATAATATGGATAACACTAATATTTTGACTTCTGGGTAATAAGGAGGTTTCTGTGCACTGATATAATTAGTGCACAGAAAACTTTATAGAAAAATGGAAAATATATTTTTTAAAGACTAAGACAAAGGTTTGGCATTCTTGATGTATCACTCAACTTCAATTTGTAGAACTTTCTCTTAAATTATTTCCTCATTGCTGCCCTGAAACTCTGATGACCCCATTACAAAGATTGCCTATGTTTTCCTGATCCATAGTGCCGTACTTGGTAACTGCATTTCCATAGGATTGGTCAGTATATCTAGTCAGGATTCTCAAGGGAAACAAAACCAATATCTACTTGTCTACCTATTTGTCTGTCTATGTATATTTATTTATTATGAGGATTTAGCTCTTGCAAAAGCCTCATGATCTGCTATCCAAAAGCTGGAGACCCAGGAAAACCGGTGCTGTCATTCAGTTCCAAATCCTAAAAGCTAGTGGAGTCCATCAGTGGTTTAAATCCTGAGCAGAAAATGAGATCAGATGTCTCAATTCAGTTTTCCTCTGTCTTTTATTCTGATCAGGCCCTGAGTGGATTGGATAGGACCAACACAAATTGGGGAGGATAAATCTACCTCATTGATTCAAATGCTAATCTCATCTGGAATTACCCTCATAAATACATCCAGAAATAATGTCTAATCTGTGCACCCCATGGGTAGTCAAGCTGACATAAAATTAAATCTTACAGCCACTAAATTGGGGTAAATTATTTCATCCATTGTTTTTAATAATGTGTTAAAGATACAAAAATATGAATAACTAGAGACAAAAAGTATCTTAAAATTTTGAAAATTCTTATTTGCATTCCTGTTCACCCATTTCTTATACTAATTTCTTCACCACTGGTTTCTACCTCCTCCAACCTTTAAATGAATTTTCTTAAGATCTCACCTCAATACTCTCACTTTTTAAAAATCAAACAACTTTTTCATTGCTCCTCATTGCCTAAAAAGTACCTAACTCCATTCTTTAAGGGTTAGCCAATTTTCTGAGACATGAATCTGTATGTTTTTCTCCCAGTATGCTTTCATCATTCCATTTCCTGTTTCAAGCTAGTAATCTGGCTCTGTTCTCCTTTGTCTCAGGGGAGGTTTGGTTCATGGTAGGGAGGTCAGCAGTTGCCTTCCAGGTGTATCTTTCCCTGGCTCTTGTTTGCTTTTCTTTTTGGTTTCTTTGATGGCAAGTAAAATTTAATTTTTATTCATGTAGTTTTTTTAAATTTTCAATCATAGTTGACATCCAATTTTATATTAAGTTCAGATGAATAGCATAATGGTTAGACATTTATATAACTCATGAAGCGATGACCCCCTGAGTCCAGTACCTGGCACCATACGTAGTTACTATAATACAGTTGACCATGTTCCCTGTGCTGTACTTTACATCCCTATGGCCGTTTTGTAACTGCCAATTTGAATTTTTGAATCCTTCACTTTTTTTACCTAGTTGGCTTTGTTTTCTAAAGTCAGAAAAGTTTAGAAAGAATAAACATCCTGGATGGACAGAAGTCTTAAAAATACCAGAAATGGATAACATTTAAATATTTTAATTGATATTGAGATCTGTGTGAAGTTGGGCTTATGATGGAGTAAGTACCTTTATTCTTACTACTATAGAGCCAAAAATCACTTCTGCCCAAATGAAAATTCAGTATCTCCAGCTTTATCTCTTCCATAAGCTCTAGTTCTTCACCCAGCTGGCCACTGGACATTTTTCTTTTTCTTTTTTTTTTTTGTATTTTTAAAAATATTGTTTATTGACTATGCTATTACAATTGTTTCATTTCCCCCCCTTTATTCCTCTCCGCCCTGCACACCCCCTCCCATCCACATTTCCCTGACCCTTTAGTTCATGTCCATGGCTTATACATGTAAGTTCTTTGGCTTCTACTTTTCCTATACTATTCTTAACCTCCCCTTGTCTATTTTCTATCTACCATCTATGCTACTTATTCTCTGTATCTTTTCCCCCTCTCTCCTCCCATCACTTCCCTGTTGATAACCCTCCATGTGATCTCCATTTCTGTGGTTCCGTTCCTGTTCTATTGTTTGCTTAGTTTGCTTTCGTTTTTGTTTTAGGTGTGGTTGTTAATAACTGTGAGTTTGCTGTCATCTTACTGTTCATGTTTTTTATCTTCTTTTTCTTAGATAAATCCCTTTAACATTTCATTTAATAAGGGCTTAGTGATGATGAACTCCTTTAACTTGACTTTATCTGAAAGCACTTTATCTGCCCTTCCATTCTAAGTGAAAGCTTTGCTGGGTAGAGTAATCTTGGATGCAGGTCCTTGCCTTTCATGACTTAGAATACTTCCTTCCAGCCCCTTCTTGCCTGGAAGGTCTCTTTTGAGAAATCAGCTGACAGTCTGATGGGAACTCCTTTGTAGGCAACTGTCTCCTTTTCTCCTGCTGCTTCTAAGATTTTCTCCTTGTCTTTAATCTTGGCTAATGTAATGATGATGTGCCTTGGTGCGTTCCTCTTTGGGTCCAAATTCTTTGGGACTCTCTGAGCTTCCTGGACTTCCTGGAAGTCTGTTTCCTTTGCCAGATTGAGGAAGTTCTCCTTCATTATTTGTTCAAATAAGTTTTCCACTTGTTGCTCTTCTTCTTCCCCTTCCAGTACCCCTATGATTCGGATGTTGGAACATTTAAAGATGTCCTGGAGGTTTCTAAGCCTCTCTTCATTTTTCTGAATTCTTCTTTCTTCATTCTTTTCTGGTTGAATGTTTCTTTCTTCCTTCTAATTCCCAGTTTCCTTCCCATCACTATTGGCTCTTCGTGCATTTTTCTTTATTTCACTTAGCATAGCCTTCATTTTTTAATCTATTTTGCAACCATACTCAACCAATTCTGTGAGCATCCTGATTACCAGTGTTTTGAACTGTGTATCTAATAGGTTGGCTATTTCTTCATCACTTAGTTGTATTTTTTCTGGAGCTCTGATCTGTTCTTTCATTTGGGCCATTTTTTTCCTCAGCACGCTTGTTACATAGTTAGGGGCAGAGCCTTAGTTGTTGAACAGGGTGGGGCAACCCACATCCCAGCGTCGTGACATTGTATGTGGGGAAGGGGTCCAAGAGGGAACAGTGGTGCTTGCTCAGCTTTCTGCTGGATTTCAATCACTTCTCCAGCTACCCACAAGCAAAGTGGGCCCTTCTGGTGCCGATTTCTGGTGGGTGGGCTTGTGTTCATTCTAAGACCCTGTGGGTCTCTCCAACAAACTCTCCTGTGAGGCTGGGAATCTCTTCCGCTGCTGCCTCAACCCACACAGGTGTTTTCAATGAGTGGTTTGAGGCTTTATTTCCTGGAGCTGGAGCTCTGGGCTGTCTCACTCCCCAATAGTTTCTCCTGACACATCTGCACGTGAATGTGGGACCAGCAGCTCCACTAGCTGCTGCCTTGCACACCCCATTCCACAATCTGCCACCTTGTGTGCCCTGGTCCACTAGCTGTCACCTTTCTATGATTCCTCTCTACCCTAGCTGCCCAATTCTACCCCTCCCACTGGTATGGATGAATGTTTCTTCTTTAACTTGGTTGTCAGACTTCCATACACTTTTGTTTTCTGTCAGTTCTGGTTGTTTTTTGTTTTTAAATTGCTGTCCTTCTTTTGGTTGTGTGAGGAAGCACAGTGTGTCTACCTACACCTCCATCTTGGCCAGAAGTCTGACATTTTTCTTTTTTGATAGATATTTGAACAAATTTCAGAAGTTTCCTTCTATTCCTAACTTGCTAACTTTATTTGTGATGGGTTGTTTAATTTTATCAGAACACTTTTTGTGTGTTTATTAAGATAATTGTATATTTGTTGTTCCTTTATATGTAAAAGGAGTTAATTATATTTATATATTTCCTAATAATGAATTATCTTTTGGTGCCTGAGATAATATCAACTAGAATATGATGTATCATATTCCTCACACACTTCTGAAGTTTTTTAGTATTTTATTAGTATTTTGTTTATTTCACAAACTTAGATGTACATCTAAGTTTATGATTGAGATTGGTTGAGATTGGTTTATGCTTTTCTTTCTACTGTGATTCTTGGTTGGTTTTCATATCAATGATATCCTCACCTCCTGAAATCTGGAAAGTTTGCTCTTTTTCTATTCACTAGAAAAAAAATTATAAGGTTTGAATGACCTCTCTCTTTTCCTTTTGGGAAGATTTTTAACTGCTCACTCTGTTATTATAATAATTGATTAACTATTCAAACTCTCTAGTTCTTCTTGAAACAGTTTTGATATGTTGTATTTGTATAGGATGTATCCAATTTTCTTAAATTTTCAAATTTATTGGCATAAAATTGTTCACATATTTTGTTTTTTAATAGCATGATTCATTTTCTAAAATTTTATTGTCATTTTTTTAATGTTCATCTGAGGACATGCTTATTGATTGTTTTGGAGAAAGAAGGGAGATAGAGAGGCAGAAAAACATCAACGTCAGAGAGCAATATTGATCAGTTGCCTTTCATACACACCACAACCAAGCCCAAATGCACAAACTAGGGATGGGCCCTGGCCAGGAATCAAACCCATGACCTTTCAATTTGCAAGGCAATGCCCAACCAACTAAACCTACACCAGCCAGAGAACATATTTTGTTTTTATAATTTTAATCCTTTTATGTCTATTATCTTTCATCAGTTCTGACAGAGTTTTGTCTTTTAGTCTTTTCATGTAAACATATTTTGGCTTCGTTGAATGTCTACATTTTTATCACTGTACCTTGTTTTATTAACTTATTATATTGTATTTTAGAATCTTTATCTATTTTCTTTGGGTTTATTCTCATGCTATTTTTTCTATACTTTGAACTGGACATTTACCTCACATGTTTAAAAGGTAGCCTTATAATTTATGTGGAATGTAGCTGTGTTGTAGTAGACATGCCTTTTGACGTGTCTAATTTGCTACACTGCTCCAAACGGAAGTCCTTGAAGTAAAATTTTTGACCAGTGGAGATAAGAGAATTGTTATATTTTGGTTACTCTGACCACACCTGAAGTATGATATTCAGTTCTCTAAACATAATTAAAAGAAACCCTAGCAAATATAGGATGCACACTGATAAAAGTAAATAAGGTAGTTGGATGTCTGAATTCATAATGAGGAACTACTAAAATAACTATTGCTTATTTAACCTAGATATTAGAATGGGGGTAGAGGAATTAGAAAGTCTTCAAATTCTTGAAATACTATAGAACGAGAGACTGAATTCATTTAATCTTTATGACAAATATTAGTTTATAAATAAAATTTAGAAACTAGATTTTGGTTCAAGAAATATATGTCTACTAATAAGGTACCTGGTGGTAGAAAACCCACTGTCGCAGAAACTGTGCGAAGCCTGGTCCACACAACATGACTGAATATAGTGGCGGGGTATCGTGCATGATTTACAAAGTTCAGTGTGACAACATCTAAGGCCCTTTGGGATTTGGGGATTTTAATCTCAATGATTATTGAAAATAGATCCCATATCACCTACTGCTTTTGTTTCCACTATAGACAGTATCTAAAACTCCCTAAATGAGCTTGGTTAATACCAAAAATGAATGTATAAATAAATGACTGATTGGATGAGTAAAACAGTCATAATAACAGCAAAAAATGATATGATAAGATATGATATGATATGAGTGATTTCTTGCTACCTTTTCCATAGTTAATACAGCTATATAATTAAAAAAGTGTGGGTGAGTGTGTGTGTGTCAAGTGGAAGGAGAAGAAAATCTATTAAAATTCAAGCACTGGAAGTGATTTCTTATTCAGGGTGAGTAAAACCTTCCAATGCTTCAATTCAGTGACACCTTGGGAATGTTTTATGGATCCAGTTTCATCACCTGTTAGCAGTGGGACTGAAAGGCTGAGCTACTTTTGATGGATGGTCCTTCAGAATCTTGTCTTTAAAACAGTACCCTTGGCTCACCCCTTCTTAACTACACCCTTCATGCAGTGTTCTGATAATCTTCCTTCTGCTGGCTCCTGAGTCAGTGTAAGCCATCTGCTTTCTTCAGTAAACTTCTGTCTGCCTTCGTACCTTGACAGTAAATTACTTACAGGACCTATAATTATGTCCACTTTTCTGTTTGAGGTGGGAATTTTATTGTACACTCTAAATTCAGCCATCATTCTCTCATCCTTGGGTTACCATAGTAGCCTCCCAACTAGTCTGCCTGCTTCAAGCTTTGCCCTTTCTTTTCCCCAATTCAATTTGCACTGTGCATCCAGCTGATCTCTCAATAACAAAAATGTTGATGATCTAATTTCCTTGTTTACCCCGTGCAATGCTCTTGCATTACCTGATAAATCCCAAAGCCTCAGCATAGCCTAAGAGAGGCTGCAGAACCTGTAACCTGCTTACCACTCCTGCGTGTTTTCTCAACAAGACCTCTCTATACCAGCCATAGGATCTTTGGTTCTTTGATATCAACTATTCTCTCTGCATCTTCTCTAGGCCTTTACACAAGCTGTTGCTTTTTCCTGTAACTCTCTCTAGCAATGCCAAATGAGTTTGATTTGGTAAAAATAATTTAAATGTTGGAAATATGTATAGTAAGAGTAAATCTTAGTCAACAAAGATTGCACAAGATGACTACTTTTATATTAAATGAACTTAATCTCATCTCCAGACCACCATCTTGCCACCTTGGTTGGAATTCTATCAGCATCTTGGTCATTCTGCTAGCTGGTTTCTTTGATTGCATTTATTGCATAATAATTCTTTTATGTTTCTACAGGAACTCTTTTTTCTGGGTTTCAGATACAGCTATGACATATCCATGTTTTCAGATCCTTCAATAACTCTCTAAAGTCAGTAAGATAAAAAAATCCATAGACTGCCAGTTGTACTCTCAATATCTACCTTTCCCTTGTTCCTGGAACACTGATTACTCAACTACAGACAATGTTCCCCAGCATCCCTTTAAACTACCTGTGGCCTTTTGACTAAGGCAGTGGGATAATGAATGAAGTGATGTCTACAATCCAAGCTCGTTTCCAAGGGCTGAGTTATTGCTCTGTAGTCTGACCTCTGCTTGCCTCTCTATTCTCGTATCTTCCTGAATCTTTATACTTTAATTGCATCAAGCAACTGTGGTTTCCACTGTTTTGTGTTATTTCACACTTATGAGCTTTTACTCCATCTGTTCACCTAGTATGAAATACCCTTTGTGACTTTCATCATCTTCAACTTTTAAAACTTCATGTCCTCCAGTAAGTATCCCTTGTCTTCCTCTCTTTATCTATATTCTGGTCTGGGTTAGATGCTATGCCTGTGAGCTTCCACCATACTAAGTACATTGAAATTTCTTATTTTTTCAATTAAGATAAAAGTTCCTCAAGAGAGCTGCTACATTGTATCCATGTCTACAGTCTTGAAGTAAAGCAAGTGCTTGGCACTTAGGCCAAGCTTAACTGAGCTGCTTCTTCTATATTAACCCTGTTGTTATAAAAATTTAGGTGGCAGAAGTCACTGAAATGTCATGACTGGTTACATGCATATGGTAAGGATCTGGGAAGAAGAACACTCTCTGAGGGGCCTCAGATGTCTACTTAACTTGGAGATCTATAAGAAATCATTTTCCAATGTAAAGGAAAAGAATCTTTTATTAGCTCCATTTCTGCATTGCAACTCCCCAGTTGCAGTCTGTCACTCATGTTCCTTGTTCCTCTCTTGCTGTTTGGCTACATGATCTTTATTCAGCCTTTTGTCAGAGTATGCTGTCCTTGCTCTTCAAACTTGGCTACATAAGAAATGCCTTCTTATCACTATTTCACAAAGTACCAAAATTGCTTTGAGGCACAGAAAGCAATATAATTCTAATTTTTTGTTTGCTTCAAGTACAGAAGGGTGACAGGATTGGTGAGGTCAAGTATAATTGAGTTTAGGCAAGAAAAAATATTTAGGGAAAAGATTCCTTTTATGGTACCATATCATAATGCCTTAACTACGGATGACAAATGTTATTTGCCTTTCTATCAGATATGTACAAATCATAACTCCTGGATGGTTCAGTGGTTTAGATGGTTAGTAATCTGTAAATCCTCCTAATCAGTGAGTCAAGATTAGAGGTCAAAAATTACCCTCCAGGTTTTCTTTTAGAGGCAAGGGGAGATTTAATCCTTAGTTGTTGTTGTTTTTAATCTCCTCAACTATGGCCAATATTTTTAGTGGCTGTTATGACGGACTCCATCAGTGGTTTTGCCATCCGAAGCCCTTCTGTCTCATCTTCACACAACAGAGGGAGGCTGCACAAAGCTCACTTGCCTGTATGCAGATCTTAGCACGAAAGCTATTTATTCATGCAAAATACATTTATGGAGTACCTTCTAAATCTGTGCTTGATTGATATCTTATATTCTTATTTTTTCTCTCTCCCCAATGTCCCCGTTTGTTTTGTATTATTCTGTTTATACATTCTTGCCTGAGGCTTGCACTTAGTTTAGGAGGTTTCCAGCCCTCCCCAGAGTCCCTGCTAAATTCCCTAGAGCATTCTTTCCTTTTACTCCTAGGGTGTGGGGGGCATGTCTTGGTTTTGGACATCTACTTGCAGCTCTAACTTGCTATAAAGGTACTTCCCTAGCCAGGCTTTTGGGTATGCCCTTGTCTTAGTGGGGTTATAGAAATGTATTCCTTCTCTTCAAGGTTTGAGTTAATGCTTAGGGTTTGGGTCTTCCTTTCAAAGACAGGTAGGCTAACAGGGCCTCCAATGCATCTAGGCTCTGAGTTTATGGAGAACATTTCCCTCTTTCCTGCACATCTGGAGATAAAACTCCCTTCTGTCCTTTTATCCCATCACCTTCCCTCTTGTGTGGATCTGTAATGATTGCTGGAGTTCTGGGAATTCATGCCAATAATGAGTTCTCAAGAGCGACTTTACCTTTTTTTTTTTTTTTCCCTGAGTGGTTAGCTCTGAAAAGAATAATTTATCAAATCACTTTTATTCAACTTTGGAGGAAGAAGAAATAGGAAAAGCAGGAGAAAAGCCCCTTCTGCAGTTTTAATTGCTTTGCTGAATCTCAGGGAGGCTCTGCTCAGCTTATCGAAGCTTGCAGCCAAAGCCTGGAGCTCAGGGCTCCCTGCTGTCTGGTTGGAGTGGCTGGGCTCTGCTGATGTACCAGACAGGGTCTCAGCTATCTGATGGCGTCAGTGCTTAGGAAGTTAATTCAAGTGATGGGCTGGAAATTTTGGGAGATTAGGAGAAAAGGGATAGGGGTTGTTTTTCTGGATTTTTTAAATTGATTTTTTTTTTAAGATGAAGTTTTATTCCTCCCTTCCTGCTTCTCAGCACTCAGTAAATTTGTATATTTAAGGAGGAAAATAATTTCTTCTTTCATGTGAAGATCATAATATGAATTAGAGTCCTTTGCTTTAATTACTATGATCTCTTTCTAATACTCTGAACATCTCTGAACAATGTCTCACTGAGGAAGCCAAAACTCCCTAGTGGCATTTGCATTTGCAGAGGAGAAAGCTGAGAGGCTTGAGCAAATACTTCAATTAAGGCAGGAGTTGTTGACTAGAGGCTCACAATCTCTAGGAAGTCAGACTAGAGAGCATATAGTCAAATTCAGTATGGGAGAAATCTATGAGCTGTTAGAGACATAACATGTGTTTATAAAGGTGAATTGAGAGCAGCTTATAGGAATCATTATCAACAGAAGTTCTTAAAAATTGATAGTTTAAAAACTGATCTTTGTAGGTGGGAATGGTGGTCTGAATTACCTTGTGACTTTTTTCTTCGAGATCTTATGTTATCAGGAGGAGGTACAACAGTGTTCTGTGGGCAGGTATATGCGACTGACCAAAGACAAACAGAAAAAAACATACACTTGTTCATGCATGGTCCTCTCTTCATGCTTCGTAACACCCTTGTCTTCTTCCATGGTGGTTAAGAGCACCAACTTTTAAGCCACGCAGCCTTGTTCACATCCTGGTTCTTAATAGCTGTGAGGATGTATGTGTATTTTGTGAGTATTAAGGACATAACCTCTCCATGCTTCAGAGTTCTAATCTGTAAAATCGGAATAATTATAATCACTGTATCCTAGTGTATTTTTGAGAATTAGGTAAATTCATATTCTAAAATGCTTGCAGTGATGCCCGGCATTTAGTAAGTCCTCTGTGATTCAGGCTGTGCTTGTGCTTTGACAATCTATCATTACAATACAAAATATACTAGTTTATCTTCAGCCCAACTCCACTGCAGTATATATAGGTCTTCAGGCCCCAAAGTTCCTGTTTTCTTGCACAGAAATGCCCTGGCTAATTCACTAAGGCTTTTGCATATGAAGATGATGATGATGGCCATTATTACTATTCTCTCTCCTTAGTGGGTATACATACTTCAGTCAGGTCAAGCACAGGAAGGCAAGGCAGGAGCTGTAGTGTGTAACAGGAAGTGCGTGGATTTGGGGATCCCTCAAACCTTGGCTATGTTCAATCTCAGCTTTTATTCTCTGACTGTGAGTGATTTACTTAACCTTTGTAGGCTTGAGTTTCTTAAATGTAGAAAAATGATTTCGAGGAGTCTGGTGATTATTCAAAATGCAGTCACAGCCATAACAGACTCCCTTAAGCAGTGAAATCAGACAATGCTTGCATATTATTGTCGATTATGATAATATAGGTAGCCATTAGGGGAAAGGGTATTGTGTGAAAGATTTTTAAAATAACATGCTTAAATAGTTTTGAGTAGATAATTTATAAATGTTATATCTGTCAACCCAGTTAATATGAATTTCACATTTAAAAAATTAAGAACCCTTTAACTACTATTTTGATTAAATTGTTTAATTGGAGGCAGAATGCAGGGTTATTGCTTGTCACTTATATCTGATGAAGAACTTGTGTTTTCTGGTTAATTCAATTTAAAATAAATCCCATCACATTAAATATATTAGGAGAAGGGGAGAAGGGCCTTTCTTGAAAGCAACAATGGAGCAATCCATTATTAAATGTAGAAAATGATGCTAATGCAACCTGAAGGCTGAGATTTCACAATACGAAAATCAGGAAATTTAGAGTTCTGTTTCCCACAGCAACCATAGCTCTTCTCCACTTGAGCGTGTGTAACATTTATATTACCAAATATGCATTTAACTCTAAATTATTACATGCGCACAGTGGGGCTGGATTATAATCACCATGGGTACCACAAATGTGAAATTTCTGACTTTTGTATATTTGAGAATTTAAGTTTCAGTAATACTTTTCATTTTTCTTCTTTTTATTTCTATTTTATTTTAGTTTCATTTTTAAAAATCCTCTCTTAAAATATTGAAAATATTGCTACTGCCTTCAAAGTTTCTGTATATGATGCAAATAGATATGTCAGAAAGACTGCAGTAATTAAGTCCCTCTGTGTATGAATTAGAGACATAGTACGCACAAAACCCAATTCAGTACTATTTAATTGAAAATGTATGATTAATGTTCAGGAACTTCTGTTTGCAACTTCCTACTTGGTCCTAAAATCTATTTATTAACATTGATTATGTTCAATACCACAGTCAACAGTTTTGTTTGTTTGTTTGTTTCAAAGTAGCATTTGGAAGAACTCACCTTGGAGTTTGCTATCATTAATATCCACAGCCCATGTACTTATTTGATTAAGAAAGACAAACACAACTAGCTCTGTTGCTATTAAATTACTTTAGGACATGTTTTTCGATCACTCTAATATCTATTCAATCCATATAATTAAAATTCAAAATAAAACAAAAAACATAATAAACAGTGTTAACCTCTATAAAAATCCATGTAATTCAAGTTTTTTATGATGTTATTCCAGATTAGTTCTTGGTTAGCAGATCAATGACCTGGAAGGAAATGAAGTTACTAAAATAGTCAGGCACTTAAAATGCTGAAACATCTTAGGAATCATTGCATTGAATTTCTGCTTCACAGAATTTGCCTGAAACATCTAAATAGACAAGGACACCAAGATATACAAGTTCTGTCCAGAAGGTATCCAGCCATGTAATATGAAAAAATAGAGACATTTATTGAAGAAGATACAAGATATAAGAAACATTGTACATAGAACAATGACACCTCAGTCCCCTTCAACATAAGCACATTCGGACCTCACACAGTTCTAATTGACATCAGCTGCCCCATCATATTTTTCTGTATCTCATCAATGATCTGAAATCCCTTCCCTTTCAAAGGTGATTTTAGTTTGGGGAAAAGCCAGAAGTCGCAGGGTGCCAATCTGGGCTGTAAGGGGAGCTGAGTCACCTGGGTGATTTGATGTTTCACCAAAACACTCTCCACAAGATGTGATGCAAGAGTGGGCACACTGCACAAGATGAAACTGCCAATCAGAAGTTGCCATGGCCTTCGGAATCATCCATATAGTTTCTGCAGAGGAATGTTCAGGTTTAATGCAAAACTTGAAGCAGATTCATTGTTCTACTTGCTCAGTCATTTTGAATGTGATGACCACACAGTACACATGCTCACTCAGTGGCATCTACTGTCCCCACTGACCAATACAGTGAAGTTGTCATTGTTCACACATGTGCATTCCAGTCCACTCTCCTTGTCTACCAGGTAACATTGATGTTGCACAAATTATTCTTGTTATATTAACAATGGCTAGACTTTTTTTGGACAGACTTCGTGTGTGCAGAAACAAGCATTATAGCAAAATATCCTTTAATAAGGGCTGGTTAAATAAATGATACAACACTATAATAAGCAACATGTAACAATGATAATTTATGTTCAAATTTGTATAGAACTTAAAAATGTCTGAAAAACTATCTATTAAATGTTGAAAATGATTGACTGGATTGGGCAATTTCAGATAATATTTATTTTTCTCATGTTTTATCTGTATAGCATGAATTTTTTCAATAACTATGAACAATATCACTTTCCTATCAGAAAAAATCCATTAAATCACTTTTGGAACAGATATACATTTGTCTGCACATAAATATGTATACATGGATATATATGACTAATTTGTTACTTTCACTGCTCTAGAGCTAATACAGAACAACCATAGACCCTGACATTGTCAAAGATCACAAAATTGAACACGTGAGCCTTAGCTTGCTGACAGGATCATGACAATTAATTGGCCTCAAGTAAAAATAAAATTCTCCCTAAAGTCACGAGGTGGGGATCCAGGGATCATAGATTTAAGGTTTATATTTTCAAGATGTTACACTTTTAGAGGAGGCTGAGTAAAGAAAGACATAGGAGAGACTGAGCATTCATTTGCCACTTGAATAAACGAGTATGGAGAGCATCTGGGTGTGGGGGGATGAGTGGTGGGTACTGATAGCCAAGCAGCTATTAGTAGGTGAAATAGAGATGAGCTAAGGGAAGCATTTTAGAAGGACATGGATATAGTGAAAGATAAATATAGATTTTAAGGATACGATTTGGATTGATTAACAAGAAAATCAGTTGTCAAAAGCATGGACTTAGTATATAGTTCAGTCAGGATTTATTGAATGCCTATTTACCAAAAAGTCAGCTAAGCACTGAAGCAGAGATAGAGCAATCAAAGCAAGAGAAAGGAAGACATGATGAAATGAAGAGATGGTGGGTAATGAATGAGCGCTGAGCTCATGCTAGAACTTTAAGAGACAAGACTGAGCCACCTCAGCAGAAACTCTGCCGTTGAAATTTCACATACTGCCCCCTGTTCCTTCCTTCCCACTGCCATTACCCTAATCTGGGCTGTTACTTTTCTTCTTAACTCACTCATGCAAAATGTTTGTGCATCTGTCATTTGTCAGACATTATGGACAAGAATTTTTCAAACATTTTAAACATAATGACATGGAGAGATGTAATGGGAGCAACTAATTCAGCCTGGTAGATTGGTATAGTTTGTGGGTTTTCTTTTTTTTTTCCTATCTTATTTCTAGATTCCTTTGGTGGTTTTCAAATTGTCAGACCTTGCCTTATTCCACCAAAGCATCTTAATGCTTATAATAGATTCAAATACTCTAAAAGGAAATGTAATTATTTCACTTCCTTGTTCACAAACTTATAATGACTCTATAACAAGTTAAATTCCTTGCACCTTCTCACTGTTTCATACTTCTACCCAAACTCAGTTCTTCACTGGTTTATTTATTCAGCTAAGGTATTTTTTCCACATTATGAGGAGCACTAAGGTTACAAAGATATATAACATATTGGTCCTTGTCCTCTAAGAATTTATAATCTAGTAATACAAGGTAGAAATATATAAAAATGAGTACAATGAATGTATAATGTTATTATAGAGTGTATACAAAACTCCATATAAAGGAAGGAGTTGTGATGTCTCTCTGAGCAAAGGAGTTTAAAACTAATAGAGAGGCACAGCTTAAGCTAAATCTTGAATAAAACAAGTTTGAGCTTGCAAACTAAAGAACAGCTTTCTTTGCGAAAGGATGAACATGAGTAAGAGCATGGATAAATAAAGCATCTGTGAATTGGAACAAGAGTTGACATTGAGATTCAGCTCAAAATACATGGGGAATTAGGCTATGGAGATGAATAGAGGCTAAATCATGGCAGGATCTCTTTATTGTACTAATTAGTTTGTGGTCACAGACTTCCAGGGTATACTTCTAAGAGAGAAAGTGACACAACCATATTTGCACTTGGGGCAAATAGAGCTTATTGGAAGGTGAGACCAGAAAGAAACAGGATGACTAATTAAAAGCCTATCGTATTTATTTGGACAAGAGTACTAAGACAGGTTAGTGAAACGAGGAGATTGATACAGGAGCAGGTAAGGTTCTAGCAAAAAGAATTTATGGCATAATTTCAATATTTTTTTCATGTCTGGGCTGATGGCTGGCTGATATTCATCACAGAAGAAATTATTTAAGACTATTAGGAGGTAGAAGGGATGATGGAGAGATGTGAAGAGGCAAGACAATTCAGTTTAGGGTGTTTTCAGTTTGTCATGTTTTGGGATTATTCAAATAGACAGTTGAATATATAGATTTTAAACCCAGAGAAGAGTACTATGCTGAAGAAACACACTTGCCAACCATATAAAAATCACTATTGAAATCATGGAACACATCTATTTATTAAGCAAATACTTAATGAAAGCCAACTATAAGCCATAGAGACTGCTAGATGCTGAGAATTTAGAAGTGATCAAAATATAAAGCAGTTCCAGCTTTTTTATTTTTGAATTTGCAATTTTGCAGGAGAGTCAGACAATAAGATAAAAAGTAAAATGTATAATATATCAACTGGTAATAAATAGAGCATAGAAGAGGGACACAGAGTGCAAGGGTGGTAATCACGGAAAGAGATGTAGTTTTTGCAAGGGCAGTCAAAGAGGACCTCACTGAGAGGTGGTGTTTAAGCAACAAGAAGAAGAAAGGCAAGAGCTGCCACAGTCATGGGTAGGAAGGGTAAGGATGAAACTATGAGAGAGGAGGAAAAGCTAATGATGTGAATTTTCAAAAATCTTTTGAACTTAAAATATGTTCAAAAAATTTTAATGTAGTTGCAATATATGTTTGGTAATATTTTTGAGTTTAAAAAGGAAATGTCATAAAAAACATTTTATGCCTAAATTTTAAAATATAGATTAATTATTGGAATAATGGGAATTATCAGAAATTTGAGCTATTTACTTAAACATTAAGAAAGAATACTTGAAACTGAAGTGCTTTAGAAAATTATTCCAGAATATACTTTCTCTCTTTATATGTAAATATATATCTTTGAGTACACATCTTTAAGTTATTTTTGCTCAGTTTTTTAAGTTTATATTCTCTATCTCTAAACAAGTCTGCCATGGCCAGGCTGTAACATTAGAAGATTCTATACTCCACAAGGACTGACATGGAAAGATCGTAGAAGAGATGCCTGGAAACATTTGAACATTTTATCGCCAACACCTTAATGGTCTCTGTGTACCTTTTTATCATGAACCTCTCTTTTAAATTTACTAAAATCATGAAGATATAGTTTAATCTTTTCTTCCTGGTAATAATTAAAAAGCACAATTTGTGATAATTTCCATAAAGCTCCAGGAAAGTGTTAACATTGTCTATTTATACACATATTTCTTTTGTACATGTCTAATGAAAAATAAGAAAATTATAAAGACCATGCATGGTGTAATTTTAATATGCCCAGATACTATATCTTCTGTACTAACCACACATCAAGATTAAATCACGATTAAATTTCTTGATGTAAGAGAAATTTTTCCAGATATCTTAATTTTTCTTGCATGAAATCATTCATTATATGTTATTTATTCCTGCTAACTATAGCAGGAATATACCAATGCCTAAATATTTATTATCATTTAAATTGGAGGTCAAAATTTCCTCAAAATATTTGATGTAATCAAGGTACAACCTTTGAACATGAGCACAACTATGAATCTCATAAATTTTCATATCAATATATAGAAAAGATTAGCTGTCCATGGTCTTTGTCACTCTCAGAGAGGATACCAACTATTAACCTGCTATAGGCCAAGTGTGCTCCCTAAATCTTGGCATTCTTCTCCCCACTTATGCTCTTCATCTGTAAGACTGTCGTTATTATGCAAATCGAGAAATCTCAAATTTCCATTTACCATCAGATGTAAACCTCTTACCTGTTTCTTTCTGTTAACTGGATTCTTTTTCTGTAGGTCTCAGTTCTTATTGTTCATTATTTTTTTAAAAATTTTCAAAGATGGTGGCACAGACAGACATGGCTTGCCTCTTCACACAACCACATCAAAATTACTACTAAAATAGAAAATAATCATCACTCAGAACCATCAGAAATTGGGTTTAATGGAGGTCTGACAACTACAGAATTAAAGAAACCACACCAATCCAGGCTGCTAGAAGGGACATAGACATAGAAGGGCCTGGTCCCCCACCCATGTGTGGTGGATAAAAATTCAGGAGGGATATTTCCAGGAGCAAGAAGTCCCAGCCCCACGCCGGGCTCCCCACCCAGGTTTCTAGTGCCAAGAATATAAGTCCCCATAACTTCTGGCTGCAAAAACCAGTGGGGGTTGAGTCAGTGAAGAAATTACCAGAGTCCCAGGGGTTACTCTTAAAGAATCCACACACGGACTCACCTACTCAGACTCACTCCCTCTGAGCACTGAGAAAAATAAGCTACAATAAAACCTCATTAATGAAGATTCATTAGGACCTAGGCAAGTTTGAGTAGGTGACATGTAAATAAATTTAGATAAAAAGTTATTTAAATTCTTCATGAAATGCAAATATATACATATATAAACAGGAGTATATATATTCTAAGAATAAAGACTGAGTTGAATACAACTTTAAAAAGTGTAAACTCAGGCAGTGTCATTGTGCCCTCTCTGAGCCCTCTCCCAAACAGAGCCATAGAGCTGTGACACAGGTTGCCCACCCTGGCAGTTATCTAAGGCTCTACCCCATACAAGTTACAGGTGGGCTCTTCTAAAATAGGCCATGATACTGAGACAAGGAGTAAAAGCAGCTCTACCTAATACACAGAAACAAATGCAGGGGAGATGCCAAAATGAGGAGACAAAGAAATATGGCCCAAGTGAAAGAACACAACTCCAAAAAAATAACTAAATGAAACAGAGATAAGCAACCTGTCAGATGCAGAATACAAAACACTAGTTATCAGGATGTTCAAGGATCACTGAGTACTTCAACAGCATTAAAAAAGACCCAGGCAGAAATGAAGGTCACATTGAGTGAAATAAAAAAAAAATCTACAGGGAGCCAACAGTGAAGAGGATGAAGCTGAGAATCAAATCAACAATTTGGAACATAAGGAAGAAAACATTCAATTAGAACAGCAAGAAGAAAAGAGAATTTAAAAAAATGAGGATAGGCTAAAGAACCTTTGGGACATCTTCAAACATACCAACATCTGCATCATGGAGGTGACAGAAGGAGAAGAAGAAGAAGAAATTGAAAACTTATTTGAAAAATATAATGAAAAAACTCTTCCCTAATTTGGTAAAAGAAACAGACATATAAATCCAGGAAGCATAGAGACTTCCAAACAAAATGGACCCAAAGAGGACCACACCAAGACACATCATAATTAAAATGCCAAAGATTTAAAATAAAGAGAGAACTTAAAAGCAGCAACAGAAAAGCAGATAGTCACCTACAAAGGAGTTCCTGTAAGACTGTCAGCTGACTTTTCAGAAGAAACTTTGCAGGCTTGAAGGGATGGTAAGAAGTATTCAAAATGAGAAAAGCAAGGACATACAACCTAGATTACTCTATCCAGCAAAGCTATCATTTAGAATCAAAGGACAGATAAAGTGTTTCCCAGACAAGAAAGAACTAAAGGAGTTCACCATCACTAAACCATTACCATGTGAAATGTTAAAGGGACTTATTTAAGAAAAAGAAGAACAGTAAAACTATGAACAATAAAATGGCAAAAAATACATATTTATCAACAATTGAATCTAAAAAACAAACTAAGCAAACAAGAAGAACAGAGACAGAATCATGGATACAGAGGGCCTTTTGTTGGTTGCCAGATGGGAGGGGGGTGTGAGAAAATGGGTGAGGAGGTGAGGGGATTAAGAAGTGCAAACAGGTACTTACAGAATAGCCATGGAGATGTAAAGTACAACCTAGGAAATGGAGTAGCCAAGGAACTTATATGCATTACCTATGGACATAAACAATGGTGTAGGGATTGCATGAGGGAGTGGGCTATTGGGTGTAGGGGGGCAAAGAGAAACATCAGGATAATTAATAGCATAATCAGTAAAATATAATTTTTAAATTAAAATTTTATGGAATTACAGTTATTTTCTTCAATGTAATAATAATATTGTTTGAGAATACTGATTATTTATAGGTTAGGGTCATGATGTCAGCAGATGATTTTCAAATATTTCAGCAAAATTTTTAGAAATACATTACATAAAGATAATGTGACAAAATATTAGAATGATTAAATTTAAAGAAAACTCTCAAAATACTCATGGGAAGCAGCCCTATGTTTAACTTTCTTTTTGCCATCTTCTTCTCTCTCTCTCTCTCTCTCTCTCTGCGTGTCTCTCTCTCTCTCTCTCAGGCAGAATTTAGTGTTTGCTCTCTTACAAGTGGAAATAAACAATTGGACACAATCACATAGCACATTTCAGCCATTTTCACAGGCATAATCTATTCATTATTTATCTATAGGATATAGATAAATATCTATCTATTTCTATATCTACATAAATATCTATCTATCTATAGCTATATAAATATCTACATCTATAAATATCTATATCTATATCCTGTATCTATAAGATAAAGCAAAAAGTTAGATTAGAAAAACAAAACATTTTTATTCTTTCCTGTCAGCTTTTCACCTCAGCTCAACACTGTGTTTTTATCTATGTGAACAGTATATGTATTTTCCAGTGCACATTGGTCAAAGTTTCTACTATACTAGTAAGCTGTATTGTATGTACACTCATGGAGTCCACAGAATGAGTCCATTGTGGGCCATGACTTGAGTTAAGCTGCACATAGTTTTTGAGCTTCTCTGTTAACTACAACATTGTTACCTTTCAATGGTATGCTACCTGGATTTGCTTTTTAAATATTGTAATAAATCTCTCCACATTTTCAGCTTCTCAAGTAGTAGATAGTGTTTCATCTGCCAAGGTAATTGTGGCTTTACCCTTTACAAAAGACTTCTTGGGTTTGGACATGAGGGAACCAAAGATAGCTGGTAGCTTGCAAGCTCAAGGTAAACTATCCTGTGAATGCATAGCAGACATCTCACAGAGATACAGTAATTACACAACAAACACCTCTTTGCTAAGTGATGAATTATAGAGCCCAATATCCTGTAATTACAAACCATCTATATATCTGTTTAAATTACTGTGGATGCCACTTAGCATAATCACTTTGGTGATTAATCAAACATTATGTGCGGTATGGAATGCTTCAGAGTTCACAGGTGTGCATGTTTTTCAAATCCTTGCCCTAAAGTATCCAACTGCAAAGGTGCTCTCATTCTATTTTCCCCATATTTTGCAAAAATGTCTATCACCAAACACTTTTCTTGAACTAACATTGCTTATGCTTGCTTTGGAGACATTTACAAATACTCATCCAGGTTTTAATGGCTAAAAGGCTTTGTTTTAATAACTACATCTTCTGAGCCTTAACATGCACAATTTTAGGGGATTAAGCCAGAAATAAACTCATCTTGCCAAGTATTTGTTTTGGTGTGTTAGTGGTGTATTCACTTCTGTTCTCTTGAGTGAGACCTTTAACAGAATACTTGGAGCATTCAAGGAATCCGGCTAAGTGCCTACCAAGGAGTCCCTTGGTCACAGTACAGATCTGCCCTAAGGCCATGACTGACAGGGATTAGTCCAGGACTATTGGCCTGAACTCTTGCATTTTTGGCTGCCAAAACTTTAGTTTAATCTTCCTGGCACTAGTAAGGGTCAAATCGGATTATTCTAAACCAATATAAGAATAAGTTGAGAACAATAGCTGCCTAGGGAGAGACTGTCATGCAACTAAATAACAGTAAATTATACAGAGTCTTGCCTTGGAAGGGATAATTTGATCACAAGACCTACAAGTAACAATTATTACTGATTGCAGTAGGCACCCCTTGACAGCTCATATGGAAGCCTCCTTCGGCAATAAGCAACCTAATCTCAGTTTTTACACATGATACAAGTATGTTGACCTGTCAATGTTTCTATTATATAGAAGCAATAGCTAACATTTGCTGTGTGACAGGCACTATCCTAAGTGTTTTGCTTACATTAACTCAGTTGATCTCCACAACAACTTTCTGACATACATACTATCATTCCCCCATTTCATAGATTAGGAAACTGAGATAGATCTTTTAACTAACTGGCTCTTGTCTACTAAGAGGCAGAGCTGGCTTTTCAACCCAAGCAGCTTGGCTTCTAAGCCTGTTCTCTTAAGCACTGTGCTATAGAAGTGTCTCCTCAAAGTCTAAAATGAGTCCTGCTTCAAGTTCTATTATTCATTTTAATGGAATGTTGCATATCAACTGTATTTAATCTCAGGAGTCACAGTCTTCCTGCCAAAGCTGCTCTTATTTGTGCAACTGCAGGAATGTCACAGAGCCCCTGAATCTTATTACATAGTGGTTTGTGCCCAGCTAACATTGCTGTGCACTGTGGTAGGACAGACCAAGGGATAAATAACTGGCAGAGCAACTCATTGGTAATTTAATGTCCTGGCTACCAGGTAATTTACTAGCTATATGACTCTGTGCAGCTGACCCTATCAGTTAGTTGCTTGCTACCTCTTTTTGTCTTCTCCTTTTGTCCCCCCCTTTTTAATGAAGAATAAAACATTGTCCTTAGATGGTAAAAACTAGAAAGTTGAATTCCAGACACTAAAAATTTTCTTCCCTAGCCTTAAAAAGGCAGAAATCTACAATTGAAAAGCAATAAACTATTTGAAAAGATTTGAAAATAAATGTGATATGGAAGTGTCAAAGAAATCTTAGAACATACAAATAATTAAGGAGAAAAGAAAGGTAAACTCTGGGAATGGAGGCACAAGAAAAGTTTAAAAAAAGAAAAAGCTTATCAGCTCTAGGAAATGAAACCATTCTTCTTTCAAATGAATGTTTTTCTTGTGAGCCTGCTCTTGGGGAGTATAAAAATAAAGCACACTTAATTTTAGAAACATAAAAATATTTAGTGGTTAATGGTGAACTGAGGTTATTGAAGGCTGAGGTGACAAGTACAGAGGTATGCTCAGGGGTCAAGTGCAGAGAGAGGATTTTAAAAGTAGCAGTTATTAGAAAAGCAGTTTATAAGCATGGGATATTTAGAAAGGGACCTTGAAATTATTTTATTATTATTGAGAAAGCAAGAGTGGAAGAAATTAACTGCCAAAAACCAGGTAGACTGAAAATGTCTTAAAGTGGAGTGAAGCCTCTTAAGGGACTTTTTTCCGGTCAGGCGGGTCCTAGAAAGTAGATTTGATAAATTGATTAAGAGGTTTGCTCGGAAACTCTTGACACCAATTTTAAATTTGAAGTATATAGATAAAGCACTCCATTCACTCAAACAAATTTATTGAGAATTGATACATAAAATGCTGTGGTGAGCATAGCCCTTACTCTCCAAACATCGGAATTCAGTAAAGGTAATTCTGTATTAGAATTAATAACAAAACTGCTATGTTAGAACCCACAGGCACACCAAATGCCAGGGGGATAGACACTGCAGAGGGGGAGGTAAAAGATGGTTGTGAGAGACTTAATGATAGAAATAACTTTGAACTGGCTTAGGTAGTTATAATTTTTCAGGGTGAAAGGGAAGAGTCTGATGCAACCTGTTGGAGACCAGCACATATGTGCAGGGTCAACAGGGTCCAGTACTGCTTCTCTCCTCTTAATAAACATGGAGTAAGTCAAGACATTTTTAAATTTATTTTAATTTATTTTTTATTGTTGCTCAGGTACAGTTGTCTCCATTTTCTTGCCACCACTTTCCCCTGCCCCACCCCCTGCCACCTTCCACCCTCAATACTATCCAACTTTGGCTTTGTCCATGGTCCTTTAGACATGTTCCTTGATGACAATATATAGTGAATTAGGCTTTACGTATGCTACTCAGGACACCAGGAAGATGGTGTCTCTGTTTTAAAGGGTTCTGAGTGCAGTCACGGTGGGATATTAGACTAGTAAACAGATCAATTATGATACAACCAGATATGACAGATAAAAGTGGGCAGAGCATTAGGGAGGTAAACTCAGCCTAGAGGTGGCATTTGAACGATGCTTAAATTGATGAGGGAGAGTTTGGCAAGTGAAGGAAAACATTTCAGGGTGAGAGAACAGGACATATAGAGGCCTGGAGTTTTGCTTTGTAAACCGTAATTAGATGTGGACTTCACATCACACACTCAACGTCCACTGTCGGTTTTGCATTGGCTGGGTTCAAATATTGAAGTTCTCTGAGGAAAAATTATGCCCACTCCGTCTATCTTAATTGATTATTTTTGCCCTAAATTATATAAAGTGGTACCCCATCTAGCTTGTCAATGATCAGAATTTTCAATTTTTAGCAAAATAGTATTCCATTGTACTTCTCATTAAATTGTAATTTTAAGACATTTAAGACAGTAATTTTGAAGTCAACACAAGGTATCCTATGTCACAGATGCCATCCATTTAGCTCTATCTTGGACTTTAATTTTGATTCCTTTCTTTGATTCGTTAGCCTGCATGTCATTACATAGGTGCACATGTGTGTTTGTGTGCATTTGTGTATGGGAGATTCTATGCATATAGCTGGATCAATAAATAATCAGTTTGAATCAAGTTCTAAGCCATTTCAATTTCTATTGCAATTGATTAGTAATATTTCTTCAGTCTTTTTAATCAAAACTAGGAATCAGCAAGTAATAGCCTATGAACCAAATTGCATTTACGATATGCTTTTGCCAACTAAGTTCTCATTTTACTTTTAAAACATTTTACTGTTTATGCCATTACAGTTGTCCCAATATTTCACCCTTTGCCTTCATCCACCTAGCATGCCACCCCATTCCCACAGTCAGTCCTCACGCTGTTGTCCATGACTATGGGAAATGCATGCATGTTCTATTGACTAATCCCTTCTCCTTAATTCAATCAATCCCCATCCCCCTCCTCTCCACTTACAGCTGTCAGTCTGCTCCATGTTTCTATACCTCTAATTCTGTTTTGCTCATTAGTTTATTTTGTACATTAAACTCCACTTATGAGTGAGATCATAGGGTATTAGTCTGTTACTGACTGACTTCACTTAGCATCATAGTCTGCAACTCCATCTATGCTGCCACAAGGGGTAAAAATTCCTTCTTTTTTACTGCTGCATAGTATTCCATTGTGTAATTGTACCACAGCTTTTTATATCCACTCATCTACTGATGGGCACTTAGGCTGTTTCCAAATATTGGTTCTTGTAAATAGTGCTGCTATGAACATAATGGTGCATAAGTTATTTTGAATTGGTGTTTCAGGATTCTTAGAGTATATTCCCAACAGTGAAATGGCTGGGTCAAAAGGAAGTTCCATTTTTAATTTTTTGAGGAAACTCCATGCTGTTTTCACAGTGGGCACCAGTGTTCTGCATTCCCACCAACAGCACACTAGAGTTCCCTTTTCTACACATCATCACCAGCACTTGTTGTTTGTTAATTTATTAATGGTGGCCATTTTAGCAGGCGTGACTTAATTTCATTGCTGTTTTAATTTTCATCTCTCTGATGGCTCATGATATTAAGCATCTCTTCATATGTCTATATGTCCTCCTTGGAGAAGTGTCTGTTCAGGTCCTTTGCCCATTTTTTTAATTGGATTATTTGTCTTCCTGGTGTTAAGTCAAATAAATTCTTTATATATATATAGAGAGAGAGAGATTAAACCCTTATCTAAGGTATCATTGTCCACTCCCTTACAGTGGGTTCCTTTTTCATTTTGATGATCAGTTCTTTTAGCCATGCAGCTTTTTAATTTGATGTCATCCCATTTGTTTTTTATTTTCCTTTGCTTTCCATTCTTTAGGAAATATATTGGCAAAAATATTGCTACACAACACATCTGAAATTTTGCTGCCTATTTTTTCTGCTAAGACTTTTATAGTATTACAACTTATGTTTAGTATTTTATCCATTTTTAGTTTATGGTGGTATATGGTGTAGGTTGGTGGTCTAGTTTCTTTTTCCTTTTTGCATGTACAGTACCAGTCCAGTTTTCCTAACACCATTTGCTGAAGAGATTCTCTTTATTCCATTGTATGCTCTCACTTTCTTTGTCAAATATTAATTGACCATAAAAGTGTGGGTTTGTTTCTGGGTTCCCTGTTCAGTTCCATTGATCTATGTGTCTGTTCTTATGCCAGTACCAGACTGTTTTGATGATAGTGGCCTTACTATATAGTTTGATATCATGTATTTTGATCCCTCCAACTTTGTTCTTCTTTCTGAAGATTGCTGATGCTATTTAGGGTCTTTTTTGGTTCCATATAAATTTTTGGAATATTTATTCTAGATCTTTGAAATATGCCATTGGCATTTTAATATAAATTGCATTGAATCTATAAATTGCTTTGGGTAATATGGACATTTTAATGATGTTAACTCTTTCAGTCCATGAATACGGTATGTGCTTTCACTTATTTGTATTTTCCTCAATTTCTTTCTTCACTGTCCTTTCATTTTTGTTTCTGTTTTTTTAGGTTCAGTTGTTGATAGTTGTGAGTGTGTTGTCTCTTCAGTGTCCAATAGTTTTCCAAGTACAGGTCTTTTACCGCCTTAGTAAAATTTATTCCTAGGTACCTTAATATTTGCTACATTAGTAAGTGGGATTTTTTAAAATTTCTCTTTCTCATAGTTAATTATTGATGTATACAAATGCCATTGATTTCTGATTCTGATTTTGTATCCTGCTGCTTTGCCAAATTCATTTATTAGGTCTAGTAGGTTTTTGGTTGAGCCTATAAGGTTTTCTATGTACAATATCGTGTCTGCTAATAATGACTGTTTTAATTCCTCCTTTCCAAGTTAAATGTTTTTCATTTCTTCTCCTTTTCTGACAACTGTGGCTAGGACTTCCCATACGATGCTGCATAAGAGTGGTGAAAATGGACATCCCTGTCTTGCTCCCTATCCTGAAGAAAACACCATTAGTTTTTGCCCATTGACTATGATGCTGACAGTAGGTTTTTCATATATGGCCTTTATTATGATGAGGTATGATCCCTCTATTCTCACTCTTTGCTGAGAGTTTTTATCATAAATAGGTACTACATTTTATCAAATGTTTTTTCTTCATCAATTGATATGATCATGCTATTTTTACTTTTCATTTAGTTTATGTGATGTATCACATTGATTGATTTATGAATATTGTACCAACCTTGCAGGCTCAGGATAAACCCCACTTGATCATGGCATATGACCTTTTTAATGTATTGCTGGATCTGTTATGCTGATACTTGTTGAGGATTTTAGCATCTATATTCATCAGAGATATTTGCTTAAAATTTTCTTTGTTGTATTTTTACTTGTTTTTTGAATTAGGATAGTATTGGCCTGGTAAAAAAAAAGCTTGGAAGTCTTCCCTCCTCTTTAACTTTTTTGGAGTAGTTTGAGAACAATAGGTGTTAGTTCTTTTTTGAATGTTTGGCAAAATTTGCCTGTGAAGCCATCTGGTCCAAGACTTTTGTTTATGGGGAGTTTTTTGAGTATTATTAAAATTTCATGAGTTATTATCAGTCTATTCAGGTTTTCTGCTTCTTCTTGATTCAGTTTTGGAAGATGTATGTATCTAGAAATGTATCCATTTTACCTGGGTTGTCCAATTTCTGGCATATAGTTGTTCATGATATTTTATTACAATCCTTTATATTTTTTGTGATATCTTGTATGCTATTTTACAGGTACTAACAGAACAAAACAAAACAACAGAAAAAATATAACAAAAACAAGTAAAAAAAGCCAACAACAGCAAAATTGATGAGAAAAGAGCAAAGAATAAGGAAAGAGAAACAGAATAGTGAAATGGAAAAAGAATATGAGAACGAAGGAAAGAAACATGATTTTGTCAGGGGAGAAGGAAGAGAAACAATAAAAGTAAGGAATAGAGAGAGGAAAATGGCAGAAATCAAGAAAGAGAAAGAATAAAAATAAGAAAATGAAAGAAAGAAAAATAGAATAAGACAAAGAAATAGTAAAAAAAGATATGAAAGAAAAAATAGGGAAAAGTAGAAGAAAAAAGAAACAATAATAAAAAAGCTATAAAAAAGTAAAAAATAACAAAAATGAAAAAGAACAAAATTGAATTAGTCTTAGCAGAGTTTAGTCCCTCCCTGCTGGGTTCTCCCTTCCGCTATGGCTCTGATGTTATCTTAAGCTGGTGTAAGCCAATGTCAGATGCTGTCCAGGTCTAGCCTTCATCAGCCTGTTCAAGCTGCAAGCAATACAAAGTTTGTGGCTGTCTCCTCCACACTTAGCCGTGCACAGGATAGGTCAAGTTGCATTGTAAGGCCGGCTTTTATCAGCACCGAGCCCAGGGAAGGGTCAGCAAAGGTCCCAAGGTACAATAGTATCAGCCTCCATCTGCCTTTGCTTGCTGGCCTGCTGTCAGTCATAGCAGCTAATCTGACTTTCTGACAGATCCTCTGGTGGAATTAGGAGAATGGAACCCCTGGATCTCCTGTGGTGGGGAGGTGCCATTCAGGGTTCAGAGAAGATGATGGCTGTGTTCCCCTGGCCCTAAGCCATGCATCTGAGTTTATACTGAATTATTTCTCTGAACTGATCAGGGCACAGACCCTAGTAGAAAAGTAGGGGGAGCCTCCAGAGCCCAGAGTTTGGTTCTCTCACAAAGGGGAAGCACCAGTGGAATTCCCGGGAAAATGTATGGAATGGTCACACCCCAAAGCCAGTCTCTGAGACCCCCAATTCTGCCTATATTGCTGTCTCCTCAGCAGGGATCAAGTACAGCATGGAGGTGGGGAGTTAAAGGGTTAGGTCAGGCAAGCAGGATTCCAGAGGATGGGGAGAGCAGGGTCTCAGAGGGTGGGGTGAGAGTTATTCCACAAGGTGAGGTAATTGTTTTTACCATGGGAGGGGCTTGTTCTTCTCAAGAAAAATGGCTGCTGTGGTATTTGGGGATGTCCTGAAACAGGGATGCCAGCAGCCACTCCCCCATCTCACCCTTATGCCTCCCACTCCAGACTCTCTTCGCACAATTCCAATCCATATCGCCCTCTCCCTCCCTTTGCTGATTCCCAAGGTGAGTGGCTGCAAATGAAAAACCTGTGCTTCGGTGCCTTAAAAAACACCAAAACCCAGAGGCCTTTCACCACGGGATGCTATGTGGACTAGCTGTTCTCAGTTCTGGCGCTCCATGCTTGGGAGCCCAGTTTTGGGTCCAGGCTTCACTCCTCTCCAGGGGAAGCTTCCACAGCCATGCTGTACCCTCAGCCTACCACCCATGAGATAAGGGTCTGCCCCTTTCACTTCTTCACCCTTCCTACTGGTTTCAGGGTGGTTTCTGCCTATCCTTTGTTAAAAGTCTCCTCTTCAGGTATTCTTCAGTTGGTTATTTTGGGTGGCTGTTCCCCTCTTTAGTTTTATTTTTGAATTTATATATTCATTTTGATTCTGGGAGGAGGTAGGAGAAGAAGCCTCCTACTGTCCCACCATCTTGCAATCTTCCTGCTCATTGTTTTCTTTGGCTGCTTTTATGATACAACTTAAGTGTTGAGCAGTTATGACAAAAATTGTATTGTATGCAAAGGTAAAATACTCACCATCTTTCCCTGGATATAAAAAAGTTTGCTGATTCTTAATCTGTGGCTCCCTTCAGCTCATTTTTATCTCATTGGAAATGTAAAATTATTCACAATAAGTTTCATACATGCTTTGAGTAACAAGCCTCACTAGAGAAGAAATGTGGCCCCCTCTTAAAAACAAAATGGGTTTCTATAAAAGACAAACTCTTTTGGAGGAATGTAGAGAAGAAACAGACATAAGGAAACAGCTTACCTCATGCTTTGCAAAGTGGGAGTAATTTGCAAAAGTTACTACCTTGGGTCCCCAACATTATACATACTTGGCTTTGCCACTGTACTGGAAAGATAATTAAGTCTGGGAGACTAACTCCTATCTCTCTAACTCAGCTTCTTGTCAGCCTAATAATTTTCAACAACATTGATAAGATTTAATATTTAGTTGGAATTCAAGTGTCTATGTAGCACTGCTTTAAGTACTTTACACATGTTAATTAATTTAACTCTCTCTTAAACACACATTGTTATTACTTCCACTTTATAGATATGGACGCTAAAGCATACAGAAGCTAATGGAAGTCCCAGGCTTACCAGACCAAAAAATTATGTCATCTTGTCAGTGTATTCTCTTCTCTATCACAAGATCCTACCTGAGGGGCCAGCTATTTTAATCAGAAGGGTTGCTTGGCGAGCAGGGAGCAAGAGCCTCACAATTTAGGTAGATTTTCTTGATGGTAAAATGCCTCAAGATAACATGACAAAAATTTCCACTCCATTTTATAAATAGTCATAAATGTTTCAACGAAAGATTCACATTTGCTCTTCAAGAAACCTTCTGGCCTGAATTATGCTGAAGATACGCTGATACTATTCTTTGCCCCTTGGCTTTCTTTATGAATCTATGCAAACCATTCTCCTCTTTTTCTTCAGGTCAGTTAAAATAACTTGGTTGGATTTCATCTTTCATTTTCCAGCCCTTCTTCTTTAAGTTTTGACCAATTCATCTTATTTTAACTTGAGTATTTTCAAAGATGCTTTGTTTCCCATTTTATAAGCTCTCTTTGGCACTTCTACAGATGACTAATCTTCTACATTGTGTTGCTTCTTGATAATTGCACTGTCAATGAGTAAACTGATTTCCATATTCTTGGAGGCACTTTACATTACCTCTACCTACTCAGTAAACTCTTGAAAGGATTAATTCTGTCAGAAGGATTTTTAGAGATAGTATATTTAATTGTCTAAGTCCATAATAGCACACCCACCATCATCTGAATTGGCCCTTTATTTTCTACTCTAGAAGGAATGGCAAGAATTATTTTAAAAGTTCATAGGTACTATTAAGTCTCAGGCCTAAATTTCTAATACAGGACAGATCAAAGATGCAGAAAAACAACTTGTGCTGCAGGTGTTAGTATGAGACCTGACAGGGATGATTTCTGCATGCATGCCTGTCAAGTCTCCCTGTCTTCATCAGGTGTTGCCCAGAGTGAAAACCATAGGATTGTGTGGCTACCACATGGCCATCCAGACAGATGCTTTTGAGAACTACTTTATAAGGGGGGAGATAATCACAGGTTTTAATTATTTTAAAAATGTTCTTACCCATTTATTGTATAGCTGCCAGATGCTATAATAAAACTCGTATTTTCACAGTTGCAACAGAAATGACCACTTCCTTTTAGTAAGACTTTTTTTTAACCATATTAGGCGGGTGGATTATGTGTCTTGTTACAGGTGGGTATAACCACATGATTTCTGTGAAGGCACAACTACATGAACAAAATGCTTAGATTATTATTTTTTTTGTATATCAGGATGAGGGGGCAGGCTATAAAGGCAGAGCAGGGCATAGAGTTCCATGGATGTTTCTATATTATACTTTCTTGTAGTGAAGAGCTGGGGAAAAATAATCTGTTGCCTGTTGCCTTAATGACCAGTATTGCTTGTGACTTTCTTTGAATGTATGCATTTTTTTAGCATCATTGCTGAGTATGAGGAAGGCATGGATTGGGGAATCATATTCTTGGAGACTATTGTGCTCAGCCTAAATAACCATCATGATGCATAAGTGTAAAAAAAACACAAAGCTTCCTAATTGTATGCCTTGAGTTGAAAGAAAAATCTGGTGGCATCAACTGGGGCCTTTGGCTTTGGGTTGTTGTAAAGGCTTTGTGTAGGCAGCACTGATTGGCTTCATTATGGGTCCAGAAACCAAGCTGCCAGCTGTGGCTGTGGATGCACAGTGCTTCCACCACCTTACCTGGGCTCCCACAGAGGGGATCAGATGGTTGCTAGGGGCTGGGAAATGCATTAGGTTTCATAAACATTGAAGGAGAATGGGAAAGTGTCTAGATTCAAAAAACAGTGGCTGAAATACTGTGCAATTGTAGCTCCCTAGAGTCTTGCTGCTTTGTCTTTCCAAGTCATGTAAGACTGAAATAGCTGATGAGTAGGCAGACCATCTCCTTATATAAATGGGTGCAGTCTGACCCTGACCAACGCATGTGGCAGGACAGTTATCATTTCATGCTTTCTTTCTCACTTCCATTCAGCAGGGCTTCAGCCTCTGGCTGAATGACATGCAAAAGTGATTTCTAAGCTAAACCAGAGAATCCTGTGACTAGAAATAATGGAATTGAATACAATAGGCAGCATTCTCATACAGTTTTCCTTACCCGTTCAGTGAACATTTTATGTATTTCTTGGACAATTACAACAAAATTATTACAAAAGATGACCCCATTTATATTGCTCAGTCTAAGCCTAGGTGCATGACTGGTTTAAGACAGTTTTCTTAAAGACACAATTACAATGTGCACAAAACCACTGGCTAACTTTCTGCTTTAAGACAAAACTCATAAAATAATGTGGCTTGCAAATGCACACATGGATATTTTTTTATTTTTAGTAGTGGGTACATAAGCAAAGTGGCACATTCATTTAAATAGGGGGGTAGGATTGAGGGTGGGATGTGAGGGTGGCTGGGGTTCAGGGGAGTGATTAGGAAAAAAAGAATGAGGGAAAATTAAAACAACAACAACAAACTTTCGACCAAGGTGGAGGTACAGGTATACACAAGTTATCGCCTCACACAACCAAAAGGAAGACAACAAATTTAAAAACAAAAAATAACCAGAACAGCCATAAAATCAAACTGTATGGAATTCTGACAATCAAGGAGTTAAAAAAGAAACATTCATCCAAATTGGTAGGAGGGATGGAAACAGGCAGTCCATGACTGGAGAATAGGGGCTGGCGAGGTGGTGGCTGGCAGAGTGGGTAGTCTCATATTTGCATGTGGATAATAAAGTGGGAGGAACAACTGGGGATCATGAAAGACTGAACAACCCAACGTTCCAGTGTGGGGAAATAAAGCCTCAAAACCTCTGACTGAAAAAATCTGTGGGTGTTGAGGCAGCAGGAGAAACTCCCAGCCTCACAGGAGAGTTCATTGGAGAGACACACAGAGTCCTAAAACATACACAAACCCACCCACACTGGAATCAGCACCAGAAGGGCCCAATTTGCTTGTGGGAGGAAGTGACTGAGAGCTGGTGGAGAGCCGAGCAAGTGGCATTGTTCCCTCTGAGACCCCTCCCCCACATACAGTGCCAGATTCAGCAATGTGGGTTGTCCCACCCTGGTGAATACTAAGGCTCCTGCCCCTTACAATATAACAAGTGCACACAGAGACAAAAAAAAAGTGGCCCAGCTGAAAGAACAGATCAAACCTCCAGAAAAAATACAACTAAGTGATGAAGAGAGAGCCAACCTATCAGGTGCATAGTTAAAAACACTTGTAATCAGTTTAATCACAGAAATGGTCGAGTTTGGTGGCAAAATAGAGGAGAAAGTGAAGGCTATGAAAAATGAAATAAAGGAAAATGTACAGGGAATCAACAGTGAAGGAAAGGAAACAGGGACTAAAATCAACAGTTTGGAGCAGAAGGAAGAAATAAACATTCAACTAGAATAGAATAAAGAAATAAGAATTGTAAAAAATGAGGAGATGCTTAGGAACCTATGGGACAACTTTAAACATTCCAACATCCAAATCATAGGGGTGCCAGAGTAGAAGAAGAAGAAGAAGAAATTGAAAACTTATCTGAAAACATAATGAAGGAGAACTTCCCCAATCTGGCAAAGGAAATAGACTTCCAGAAAGTCTAGGAAGCTCAGAGAATCCCAAAGAAGTTGGACCCAAGGAAGCACACACGAAGGTACAGCATAATTACATTACCCAAGATTAAAGATAATGGGAGAATCCTAAAAGCAGCAAGGGCTAGGAGAGGGTTACCTACAAAGGAGTTCCCATAAGATTATCAGCTGGTTTTTCAAAAGAAACCTTGCAGGCAAGAAGGGACTGGAAAGAAGTGTTCCAAGTCATAAAAGGCAAGGACCTACATCCAAGATTACTCTATCCAGCAAAGTTATCATTTTGAATGGAAGGGCAGATGAAGTGCTTCCCAGCTAAGGTCAAGTTAAAGGAGTTCATCAACACTAAGCCTTTATTACATGAAATGTTAAAGGGACTTATCTAAGAAGAAGAAGATCAAAAACTATAAACAGTAAAATGACAACAAACTCACAACTATAAACAACTGAACCTAAACAAAACCAAAAATGAACTAAGCAAACAAGTATAACAGGAAAAGGATTATGGAAATGGAGATCATACGGAGGGTTATCAATGGGGAGGGGGGTAGGAGGAGAATGGGGGAAAAGGTACAAGGAATAAGAAGCATAATTAGTAGGCATAAAATAGACAGGAATAGATTAAGAATAGTATAGGAAATGGAGAAGCCAAAGAACTTATATGTACAACCCATGGACATGAACTAAGGTGGAGGGAATGCTGGAGTGTGGGGTGGTGCAGGGTGGAGGGGGATAAGGGGAAGAAAAAAATTGGGACTATTGTAATAGCATAATCCAAAAAATACTTAAAAAAATGAAACCAGTTAGGTTGGTTGCATATTTTTCCCCCTCCTTCCTTGGCACCTTTTAGGTTTAGGCTCTTCTGCACAAGCAAGGTAAAGGTGACAGATGGGTTCTGCAAGGGGGCAGAGAAATTGGGTAAAGCAGGTAAGATGGAGAGGGAAGAGTCAGGAAGTTGAGGGTGATCATAATGTTGACCCATGGAATTCAAGACATTACTAATCAGAGCCAAACATAAAACTCGTCTGGCCAATCTAATGTTCTTATTTACATTTTCAGCCTAACACTGTCTTTTACTATTTTAGAATTTTTTGTGTGAATGTAAGACTTATTTATTTCACAGTGTGGAAAACAGTGTGGAATTTCCTCAGAAAACTAAAAATGGAACTGCCTTTTGACCTGGCAATTCCACTGCTAGGATTATATCGTAAGAACCCTGAAACACCAATCCAGAGGAACCTATGCACCCCAATGTTCATAGCAGCACAATTTACAATAGCCAAGTGTTGGACACAACCTAGGTGCCCATCAGTAAATAAATGGATCAAAAAACTATGGTACATTTACACAATGGAATTCTATGCAGCAGAAAGAAAGAAGGAGCTCCTACCCTTTGCAACAGCATGGATAGAACTGGAAAGCATTGTGCTAAGTGAAATAAACCAGGCAGTGAGGGCCAAATGCCATATGATCTCAACTTTAGGTGGAACCTAATCAACAAAACAAATGATCAAGCAAAATATAACCAGAGATATTAAAATTAAGAACAATCTGACATAACCAGAAGGGAGGTGAGTGGCAATAATAAGGGAGCAAGGGTGAAGGGTTTTCAGGAACAACTCTAAAGGACACATAGACAAAACCAAGGCAGAGCGGAAACAGGGGACGGATGTGGCGATGGCTAGGTTGGGAGGGAGTGATGGGGGATAAAGGCAGACAACTGTACTTGAACAACAATAAAATAACTTTTTAAAAAAGACATTTATTTCACACAATAGTCTTCCTTGAGGGAAAATACCACATCCTATTTTACTTTTCTTTCTTCATAAGAATAGGAATACTGTAGGTGCTCAATAAAGTATACTGAGTAATTGAATTGAAGATGAGAGTGAGGGATGAACTCCTTCAGAAGTTTTACATTAAAATTATTTGCCAGTAATTTTTCCCCAAGAAATTGTTTAGTGTGGGTATTTACAGATACAGTACAGCAATTTTAGTGGAATTTTAATTTAGATTTCATGTAGTATTCCCAATCCATCTGTTAATTGCACTGATTACATCCTCTGGTTGATTACACTAAAAATTGCTATCCAAGACTCAGGTCAGGCAATGAGAAAGTTGTGGGTTGAGTTGTGAGGGAGAATAAATTGGTGAGAATTGAAGTAACAAGCAACTGAAAATAAAGGCAGGGGATGTTTGCACAGACTGTACTGATTAGTTATCATGCTGAGCATTTCTACAGAATCTAACTCTGTGGGCAGATTGAAAGCTTAAACTGCTGACTTACTGCAGTACCACATTGTCCCTACAAGTAAAATTACCAACATTCTAAATTTTATTTTATTTTATACTTTAAGAAACACATCCCTAAGTCCATCCATGTGGAGTGCTTTCAATTGTGATAGTTGGTCTCAAATCATTGTTTAAATTGCCAAAGTGTGAGTCACCTAAGTCTCTAATCTGAACCTCTGGGAATGTCCAGTGGAATCCTGTAGGTTCTGGGAAGGCAGTATAGTGTATTCCTCAAGAGTTATTGAAACAGACTCAGACTTCCAGCCAAGATGGAGGCATATGTGCACACTGTGCCTCCTTGCACAACCAAAATTAAGGACAACAAAGATTTAGAAACAAGAAAACATCCAGAACTGACAGAAAATTGAACTGTACGGAAGTCCAACAACATTCATCCAGACCAGTAAGAGGAGCGGAGTCCTGGCAGGAAAAAGTGGAGGTGTGGACCTGGGCACGCAGGCAGCAGTGGCTGGCAGATCCCAGGTGGGCAGGCGGCAGCTAGCAGACCCCTGGTGCACAGGCGGAGGCTAGCAGACCCTGGACATGGGGTGGCAATGGTGCAGACCCAGTGAGGCTGCGCCAGGTGGCTGGCTGACCAGGTGGTACCACATTCGTGTGCTGATAATCCAGGTGAAGGGGAAGCAGTGGAAGGAACTGGAATCTGAGAGAGATCAGAGCAAGCACTGTTGTTCCCTCTCAGACCCCGCCCCCACATACAGCATCACAACCCAGCGACTGGGCTGCCCCGTCCTGGAGAACACCTAAGGCTCCGCCCCTTACTACATAACAGCCTTGACCAGACCAAAAAAAAAAAAAAAAAAAAAAATGGCTCAAACGGGAGAACAAATCAAAGCCCCAGAGCCAATTCATCTAAGTGACCAAGAGATAGCCAACCTATCAGATGCACAGTTCAAAGCACTGGTGATCAGGATGCTCACAGAATTGGTTGATTTTGCTCACAGATTAGATGAACAAATGAAGGCTACAATAAATGAAATGAAGGAAAATGCACAGGGAACCAATAGAGATGGGAGGAAAACTGGGACTCAGATCAATGGAGTGGACCAGGAGGAAGAAAGAAACAACCAAACAGAAAAGAAGGAAGAAACAAGAATTCAAAAAAGTGAGGAAAGGCTTAGGAACCTCCAGGACATCTTTAAACGTCCCAACATCCGAATTATAGGGATACCAGAAGGGGAAAAAGAAGAGCAACAAGTGGAAAACTTATTTGAACAAATAATAAAGGAGAACTTCCCCAATCTGGCAAAGGAAATAAACTTCTAGGAAGTCCAGGAAGCTCAGAGAGTCCCAAAGAAGTTGAACCCAAGGAGGAACACACCAAGGCACATCATAATTCCATTAGCCAAGATTAAAATGAAGGAGAGAATTCTAGAAGCAGCAAGGGATAAGGGGATAGTCACCTACAAAGGAGTTCCCATCAGACTGTCAGCTGATTTCTCAAAAGAGATCTCCCAGGCAAGAAGGGGCTGGAAAGAAATATTCCAAGTCATGAAAGGCAAGGACCTACATCCAAGACTGCTCTATCCAGCAAAGCTGTCATTTAGAATGAAAGGGAAGATAAAGTGCTTCTCAGATAAGGTCAAGTTAAAGGAGTTCATCATCACCAAGCCCTTATATGAAATGTTAAAGGGACTTACCTAAGAAAAAGAAGATAAAAAATAGGACAGTAAAAAGACAGCAAACTCACAGATATTAACCATTATACCTAAAACAAAAGCAAACAAAACAAACAGCTAGAACAGGAACAGAAACACAGAAATTGAGATCACATAGAGGGTTAGCAACAGGGTAGTGGGAGGAGGAGAGAGGGGGGAAAGGTACAGAGAATAAGTAGCATAGATGGTGGGTAGAAAATAAACAGGATGGGGCAAGAATAGTGTGGGAAATGTAGAAGCTAAAGAACTTATGAGACATGGACATGTACTAAAGAGGGGAAATGCAGGTAGGAGGGAGTGTGAAGGGTGGAGGGGAATGATGGGGGAGAAATGGGACAATTGTAATAGCATAATCAATAAAATATATTTTAAAATATTTAAAAAAATAAAAACAGAAAAAAAGAAACTTCACCTGAATCCAGTTTCCATGTAAGATTAAACACCAGTTTCATATTGACAAGCAAGCAGCCATCAACACATGCATTAAATGGTACCTAATAATCAAAAAAATTAGAAAAGAAACAGACTCATAGATATAGAGCAGGGGTCCCCAACCACCACGTCTCAAGCAAAGCTCACCTGAGCTCCATTTGGTGCCCTGACTCCTCTGGTCTTCCACAAAATTGGTCCGTGGTGCCTAAAAGGTTGAGGACCACTGATAGAAAGAACAGTCTGATTGTTGCCAGAGGTGGGTGGGGATTAAGAAGTACAAACTTTCCCTAGCTGGTGTAGCTCAGGTGATTGAGTACAGGCCTGGAAAACAAAGTGTGGAGGGAAAGATTCCCAGTCAGGGCACATGCCTGCCTTGTTGGCCAGGTCCCCAGTAGGGGGTGCACTAGAGGCAACCACACATTGATGTTTCTCTTTCTCCTTCCCTTCCCCTCTTTCTAAAAATAAACAAATAAAACATTTTTAAAGAATAAGTGAAAATTTGTAGCTACAAAATAGTCATGAGGATATAAAGTTCAGCATAGGGAATATAGTTAATAAATATTGGGGGAATCCTTTATATAGTATATGATTGTGTAACCACTATACTGTATAGCCAAAACTAATACAAAATAATATTGAATGTAAACTGTAATTGAAAAAAACAAACTTATGGTGTTTGGAGCAAGTCCTGTTTAGGCTTGAGTGTTATCTCTAGTATTATCTTTAGACTTGAGTATTATCTTTAGGAAGGAAGGATGAGAAACCAGTAGTCAAAGTGAGGATTCTTTTAGGTCTGACATGTTCTCACAAATGCAAGAGTCTTGCTTAAGGCCAGTAAATGGAAAAGTGGAAAAAGGAGACTTGGAGCATTTAAGCAAATCTGTACTTAGTTGATAAAATATACTGAAAGTCTCTACAAACCTGCATTTATATCTGCTTTGGGCCTTTTTCTACTTGGTATTTTCAGCAATGACTTGATAACAAAATTGAAGGCCTGCTTATGAAATTTTCAGAAGTCTAATTTGTAAGGGATATCTAATATTCTGAATAACAAAATAAAAATTCAGAAGACTATCAGTTTAAACATTGAGCTAAAGCTAACAAGCTGAAAATCAATGGAATAAATGTGAAGTCCCACACTTAGATTAAAACCTCCATTGCACAAGAGAGGTTTGGAGAAATGTGACTTGATATCAGTTTACGTAAAAACAGACATTAATTGTTGGCACAATTTATGCTAAAGAGCAGAGTGGTGTTAGAGTGAGTTAATAGAAATATAGCCTCCAGACTGTGGGAGGTAAACATTCAAACTTACTTTGCACTGGTTAAGTTACATCTGGAGTCTTACGTTTTGCCAATATGGTTTAAAAGAGCCATTGGAAATAAGCTGGTAATCAGATGGTAAAAAAGAAAAAAAAATCTGTATACCATCCTATGAGATGATTAAACTAGAAGAAGGGATATTTCATGGAGACGTTAACAGCCATTCTCTCATTCAAAGAGTTCCTGCGTGTAAGTGAAATTGCCTTGTTCTTCAAATGCCAAAACTTTCTCCATAAATTAGACTTAAAATTTGGCTCCAATTTAAGGAAATATTTCCAACAATTAAAGCTGTTTGGGGAACAAGGAGGACCCTGCTGCCGCAGAGCCTAGAAGACGAACTGGTACAACACACAAAAAATGCACGCCGGCGCTCAGTGGCTGTCTGGCCTGGATGCGGATGACCTCCAGTGTCCCTGCGTTTCAGGAGAAGGAGCTGCGCTTTGAAAATTAAATCTTGATAGTGAAGGTGAATGACTTGGTATTAGCCCTCCAGGCTGCTGAATCCCGCACAGAGGCACTGTTGGCTGTTTGATTAGCTCATCCTTGTCTGACAGACAGGTGTTGTTTCCCTGGGAAGCATGCTCAGCTCTCTTTGTTTTGGTTACTTTGAAGAAGGCAGACTAATCCCCTCTGGAGATATTTGCTTGTTTTTGTTGTCAGAGCAGTCACACTTTTCCCTTTGTGTCTCTTAGCTTGTTTTTGAAGTTTAGCTTCACAGAAAAATAGACCTTATGTTTCCTTGGTGATTCTGGACAGCCCCTCCTCCCTGCTCTGAAGCAGCCACTCATGGGTTCTTTATTTTGGTTTGCATTTTATCCAGCAGAAAGAAGAATCGAAGACCACTTCCGGGACCAAAAGTTAAAAATTCCTTGCAAAAAAAAAAGCATCTTTCAGAGGTGAAGACAGGCCAGAGACACTCTTTTCTTTCTTTCAGTTTTTTTTCATTCTTCTTTCTTTCTTCTTTCTTTTTTTGAGTTGCCTTCTACATGAAAATGTTAAATGTTGTCATTTTATATTTTAGAAATTAATGCTTTCATCAGAAATTAATATAGCAACTCTGGGTAAAGCACCAATGGTCTACATTTGAGGCCTTTGCCATGACGCTTGTGGCAATTTGACCTTTCTGGCTATTCTTCTGTAGGGTTCTTTTCCATAATAGGATTAGTATAATAAAGTTATGGACTTAAAAGCATTTATAAAAATGGAGCTTTAATTAAAAGAAGGAAAATGTTATAAAATCTTAATGTAAATAAAGCTACAAATATATGTATCTACTTTTCTACCTGAGTGCCTTCTATTAATCCCATATGAAACAAATAATATAAATCAAATGTAAATTTTCAAAATGTATATGGCCAGTCTGGCCATTGTTCACTATGCCATACAACCGGAATGGTAGTATTGCTCTAAACGTAGTCCATGGACCAACGACATCAACACCATCTTCTAGAATTTCTTAGAAAGCCAGAATCTCATGCTCTAACCAAAACTTTTTATATCAAAACCCACACTTTAATAAGATACCCCAGTGATTAATATACACATTAAAGTTTAAGCTGCACTGCTCTAGAACATATCCACTTAAAAATTGCAATCATCTAAAATCTAACAGATAGAGCTGGCCACAAGTAAATGCCTCTGTTTTAGTGATAGCATTTCAGAATGGCTCTTATGCCAAAACCTTCATTTGCTAAACTCTTCTTTGCGTTCAGGATAACTCCTGAAATTTTTAGAGTGAAGGTCAATTCTTCCCTATTCCCAACTTTCTTATGCTCCCATAATTCAGGTTTTTATGTGTTCTAAATCAAGGAAACAATTTTTGTGCAAAGGTCCACAGATTCCAGGGTGAAGAGAAAAATTTCTAAAAGATCTCGCTTCTACAAGGAAGACTCTACTGATTTGGGGGTAATCTTCTGTTTTTATTGGGTTATTTACTTTTTGATCAATTCCTTCACTTCTTCCCCACACCTGTTATGGTATAGGTACTTTGGAGTTTCCTAATGGGTAAGAAATGTATCCTTTTTTCCCTTTCCAACTAAAGAAAGCTAATAAGAAATTACTGTGTGGACCACGGAAAGGAAGCATGAAACAGAGAATATAGCCCACACTCTTACCTTTGCAAAAGATGTCTTCACAGCTTATATATGTTCTAGACAGATTCACCAATGTTAAACTTTCAGTGGATTTGAACCCAAAGCTCTAGTTACAAACAATGTTTATACCTAGGTTATCCCCTATGTACATCTCTATAGGATACCAAGCATGTGGTAGGTGGCTGAAAAGATTCATGGCTTTAATTCTGGCAACAAAATGCAAATGATAACTCTTAGCACATTTGAGCTCCAGGCTTTTAAAAACTTGATTTATGTTATGCAATAGTCTTACAAGAGATGGGGTATTATGTGAAATGGATCTCAACACATTGCGTTGATGAGTGATCTGAGGGCTACAATGAACAGAATTAGGGAGTGAAGACGTGATAGAACTCATCACCCAAGTGAAAAGCACAACCAGATAACTAATGCGAGAATCATTTTCACATGGGGTCATCTATAGCACTAAAAGCTTACTCAACACACAACTTTGCCCTGATAGTACTTCATATTTAATCTACTCCAGGAAAGAACAACAAGAGAACAGGTACAATGAAGGCAGACTGTTGCTTAACATACAAACTTAAATTCTTTATCTAGATTGTATGTGACATAGTTTCAATTCCATTGTCTTGATTTAGACTGTATTGTGAGAGCCAACAGTTTATCAACACAGGGTTAGAGATGTTTTACTTGCATTTTTCCTGTTTGCCTCAATAGTTATGCAGAAGTAACCTTCATCTTTTTCTTATTTAAGATGAGTTAATAATGGTATAAAGTCATCATGATAATTTGATGAGATAATGCATGTGAAAGCACTTGGTAAACTGGAAAAGACAGCACAAATGTTGTATGTACGCATACAAACAGATACTATTTTCTCTCCCACTTGCCATTTTCTTGATGTAGGTGAACTCGGATTGTAACCTAAAAGCATGTGATGAAATCTTTCTCTTTAGACTTTGCATTGTTATTTATCAAAATCTGCAATTGATGAGCATCCCTCCTTTAAATCTCTCTCCCATTTCTTCAATTTTATCCTATTAATTTGCCTTTTCCCTAGACCAGTCTAAAAAAGTTCCCTCTCTTCTCTTGGTGTTTACATTCTCCAAATGCTTGTAGACACTTATCATATGCCACCTAAGTTGTTGCTTCGCCAAGCTATTCATATTTCATCCTTTCATCTTTACTTATAGGTCAATGCCTCCATCTTTTAATCATTTTTCTGCCTGTTCTCTGAATGCCATCCAATTTGTTGATATCTTTTGGGTGTGAATGCCAAGAATGGAGTGTGCAGTGTGATGAAGGAGCCATGTCCATCACTTGGCAGCCAGATGGGATGATTGGTACTTCAGAGGACATGTTGGATGTATAGTAGGGCCTGAGATAAAGGGAAAGGAAATAGTAAATCTTGAAAAAGTAATTCTACAAGTCATTGTCCCTAGGAAACCTAAATAAACAGTTAATTAAAATATGTGTTTCTAATTTCGTGACTAGCAAATGCTGTTTGGATGAGAAAGGCAGAAAATGGCATCATTTAATAAGATAAAGCAGCAGTAGCAATAATGCCATAAATTAGACCCTTTCTCACATTTGAAGAAACAATGGTAAACTATGAACAGTAGTATATTGAGGAATGTGTTCTGTTATTCTACTCAATATGAAAGCAGAAGGGAAATTTCGATCAAGTAATTTAAAAAATGTAACATATTCCTTGTTCCATGCTAATGTAGATAATACCCGATTCATAAAATGTGCCCCCATGAAAGAGATACATTCTGTAAATTTATATTTTATAGAGTTTCCACTAGAAGTTTTTAGGTTAGGTTTCACAAGTTGGGCTTAGGTTTACTTGCAGGATGAATAAAAGATTAACGTATGAATATTTGTTATGTAGAATATACATAGTTGGTATTCAACAGCTAGTATTTTGTAGATTGAAGCTGAGTATAGATAATTCAGCCAGATGGTTTACTGAAGCTGAGTTTCATTGCAGCCCTAATTTATCTTTAGTGTTTTGCTTTATGCTTATGTTTAAATTTTTACTGTACTCATTGAACTGTGCTTGATCATTAATAATGGCAGCTATCTTTAATGAGATGCATGTCACCCTCTAGCAGGTGGTATGGTCTAATAGCCTGAGCATTGAATTATGAGTCTGTCAGGATGTACTTCTTATATGGGACTATATTGTAGAATAGGAAAAATACAAGTATCTTAAAAATGGAATAACATTTGAAATGAGAGAAGGAGAAAAAACTGGTCTTCCTGAATAATAATTATATCCCTGTTAGTTGCTAAAAGGAGAAACCATAATTCACATACTACTATTGTGAAATCTAGTACAGGCTTGGTCAATAAAATGCTGACATTTTTAGTTGAGATAGCCCATCTGTTACTTTGTGCTGTAAGGAGGGGGAAGAGAGAGATGGTTACTTCAGAGCATGTACATTGTCTAGCATTAAGCTGCCAGAGAGAATAAAGTATACAGGCCCTTACTTCTTGGAATCTGAGAATATTTCTGAGGTTTTGTTAGCCTATGTACAATCCACATGTATACTGGATGATGCTTCTTAGATATAGGCCTAGTCAAAGTGCTATGTTTAATTATTAATCTGTATCTTCCCTTTGATAACTTTAGCCTAAAATTAGGGTTTGAGGGATGGAAATATACAGTCGAGATTTATAAACAAATGCACAAAGCCCCAAAAGTGAATTCATAGGAATCCAGTTTTGGGTTCAGTTCACCCAGCACTGTGACCTTGGGCAATGCCTTTGAGTCTGTAAATGGAGAAATTAATTATTCATGCTCTTTTTCACTCCTGAAATAGTTGGGGATACCCAAGGTGACAATGGCATGGGATGATAGTAAGGGAAGTGCTATACAGGAAAGCAAAACACCTTATCATTGTTTTTCACTGCGTGGTAAAGGTAAACATATCTCCTTGCATTTCTTTCATCTTCACATTAAGGTTTATTTCTAAAATATGTTAATTTAGAAGAAGGATTCAATGCTGAAAATGGGTCAGTTTTGCTAGTAAGTTTCAGAGCAAAAAATGGGAAAATAACTTGCATTGCATAAAATGTAGCATTTATATTTAGAATTTTCTGTTTTAATAGATTTTATATTTGGAATTTTTATAATTTTCATAGAGAAATAAGGGACAGAAAGTGCTGGGACTCTCTTATGTCATTGTATGGTTGTAACCCAAAGGCACAGTCACCATCACTTTCTGATCTCTACTCCCTAGAGTATTTGGGATAATGAGGAGTTTGTGTCATCTTGTCTTCCATTTTATTTCTACTCTCTCTTCTGCATGGTATTTTCTCCCTGCAGTCATACTTTACTGTGCCATAGGCCACTGAACACTTGTTGCTGGTGTGGCAGATAGGTCATGGGTGGCAGACCACATTGTGTAAGTAGAGCTGAGACCCTCAAAGTGGTCTCCACAGAGAAGAAGAAGAATGAAAAGTAGGTCTTATTAATTACTTTCCCTCATAATTGTATGTAAAAACTGTATGAACATATATATTAGGGCATTGAAATATGGGAAAACTTAAAATTAAAAATGTGTAGAGAATTTTAGCTTGCATACTAAATAGAATGATCATTGTTGAAGAGAAACAAGCATGAGATATTAGAATTGACTTAGAGATATTATGTGTGGTTGCAGCCTGGTTTAAAAAAAAACACTCTCTTATTCCTTGATATCTCATCTTTTAGAAGGGGCTTTTCTTGTTTAAATAAATATCAAACTTATCTCTACCCATATTTCACAGGACACTTCATCCTCTACTCATAAAAGTTAATCCATTGTTCATTTTTACCAAAGCAATACAGTAGAGAGAAGGCAGCCCTTGTAGTGGAAGGTAGACAGCTCTAGTTTAAGTTGGGGCTCTGCCTAGTATTTAAGACCATACCAGGAAATTTAATCTTCCTGAATTTTTTTATTATTAGAATAATGATAATGTTATTCAACTTGGTGGATTGCTCATTTATTTATTGGATAAGTGCATACTAACCTCCTATTATGTGCCAGAAATTCTTCTTGGTGCTAGCTGAAGGCCAGAAAAACACAAGGGAAAAATGGGTATAAGGATTAATTAAGTATCTGCAATGGGTCCTGGCACAGAGAGCATGCTCAATAATATTCAAGTCATGCTCTACCCTGTTCTTTTCCAAAACCAAGCTTCAAAATCAAAGGAATCTTTGCCCCCAAGTTTCAGTAAAGACTGAGAATGGAAAAGCATATTAACTGATTTTTTTTTTACTAACCAGCCAAAATTCAAAATAATTTTTTTCTTCTGTGTCCATCTGGAATGAGGTGACATAAAACAACTAAGGTGCATGGAATGTGTGAGCACCGACTACACACTTTCCCACAACAACATATGCAATCTCTTCCTTATAAAATGCAGAAGCAACCGCAGTACTACTTGTACTTCAGAATTGTAATGGCTCTTGAAGAAATATTACAGATATTTTGCTTTGTCATTGTTTCTTCACATAAAAATTGAAAGACAGAGTAAGAGTCATATGCCTCTGATTTCCTACACACTCGAATGAGGTTGGGGTGGGTAATTAATCAAGGGAAAAATGTTATATCTCTTTTTATCATCATCTCTGAAGAAGAGAAAAGGGTTCAAGCAAAGTTAGGCTCTGGGGAAGAGATATTAAAGGCATTCAGGAACTAACAAATGAATCACTATTTTTTATCCCCAGAGAAAGTTATTTGTTGCTATTTGGAGTAAGAAATGAGAATCAACACATTCCTAAGCCTCTTAAATATGTAATTTTATTTAATTCTCACAATATGCAATTCAATAATATGAAATATATATAATATACAATTAAAAAAGCAGCAGACACAAGGTCAGTATAATTTGGGGTTATGCATGTTTGTCTTTGTTTGTCCAGAAGTGCATACTCTTCCACCTCATCAGGGGATTCATTATAACTCATTACTCTTTGTCCAAAAGTTCTCAACACTTTGCCCCAAACTGTTTGTCTGGGTTCTATTTTATTTCAATCCAAAGTATACTTTCTTTAATATTATGTAAAGCTCTGGCGGGTGTGGCTCAGTGGACTGAGTGCTGGGCTGTGAACCAAAGGGTCACCAATTTGATTCCCAGTCAGGGCACATGCCTCACTGCAGGCCAGGTCTCTTGTTGGGAGCACATGAGAGGCAAACACACATTGATGTTTCTCTCCCTCTCTTTTTCTCTCTCTTCCCTTCTCTCTAAAAGTAAATAAATAAATTTAAAAAATATTATGTAGAGATATTACATATGGTGACATCTCCCCAAGATAACATTATGGGGTAATGTAGAGGATATTGGGTAGTATGTCATCAGACCTCTATTTCATGTCCTGTAGATGAGACAAACAATGGATTTCAGATGTCAAGTCCCAACAGAATGCCTGGCACACAGTAGGATTTTAACAACTAGTATTTTTTTGTTCTTAATCTGCAAGTAACTTTGCATTTTATATAATTTACTCATGTCCCTGGTAGGCTTGTTCTCTTTTAAAATCCCCTTAAAGTCTTTGAAACTTGGGACAATGTACTAGAGATTAACCTAGTGTATTAGAATCATCTTTCTCTTGCACTTTTATCTTTCTCTGGCTTCAATAATCTCTTATTTTAGTCTCCATTCATGTATTTTTCTCTCATTCCTCCTTTTGAGTTTGTACTTTTTACAACTACAGAATTTCCATCCCCTAATATTCTTATTATCCAAGCCACCTTGCTTGGGGCTATAGGGTAAAGTATATTCGTTGGCTCAGGAGAAAGTGTAGTAATGTGCAGAAATGCCTTACCTGAGGCCAGGGGAGAATTTAATACATTTTCTAATCTCTTCTCCCGTGAACATCCTTGTAGCCACCTAATGAGAGTGAGGCAATCTTTTTGTCCCCTGGTTTCTTTTCTCTTGCTTTGTTTTATTTTGTTTTGCTTTCTGTCAGCTTGTGGAAGACTGAGAACCAGGGATGTTTGATGAGAGGGCCTGATAATATGAAGCAGGAGAACAGCATAAGGAGCCTGCTGCCGCACTTATGCGGACACCTGCATTCTCCCACCTAAAAGAAATGCATTTGTTCACTCTTCTTGCAAAATAAACTCAACTGCTTCTGGTTTTATTTTCTTCCCAGGGCTTGGTCTTTCTTATACCCATTGCTTATTTCCTCCTCTACGTTTTCTGATGCAGACACCGGCCTGCAGTGTCCACGTCATTATGGATGAAATAAGACATTCACATGGACTACCGAGTCCCGTGGAGGAAAAAGGACAGCATGGCTTTTCTCTCTAGGGGAGCAAAAGCCTTTGCCCTTGCTTCGTTGAGATTTTATTGTCTTACTGGGCACTTTACTTGAAAGTCCTCATTAACTATGCACAGGTTCAATTTAGGTGGTTACCTTTTACAGACAACAAAAGAGCCAATGCCACTAATCACATCACAGAAGAAGGATATTTGCAAATGAAAAAGGAAAAAGTGGTCAAACCGGTTAGACTCATCCTAGGAAGGTTTAGCATGGATTTTAGGAAGTTAAAATAAGCACTTGCTGTCTCAATTCAGAGCGAGAGAGTTTCAGCAAAAGCAAGACTCAAAGCGGCCTAGGTACAAATGCAGGCCGGATTCTCCACGGGAGAACCTATCCGTGGACGTGGGTCCTGTGCATCTCTGAGTGGGAGCTGTGCCCACACCATGCAGAATGGTCTCCTATAGTTTTCTTACATTCTTTTTCTTTTCCTAGATAACTGCCCTACCTCTTCTCTCTCTGATACTATATCCAAGACAGCAAAAATGCTCTTCATTCCCTGAAAGAGAGGCTAATTATCAATAATAATTAAAAAAAAAAACAACAGAAAATGTGTATGGCTTTACTAAGTAAGATGATTTTTATTTTCATATTTTACCTAAGTCTTTAAATAACCCTGTTTGGTACATATTACTGTCATTCCCATTTTACAGGTGAAATAAGCAGGCCCAGGCCCTGTATTGCATGCAACTACTAGATGTTCTGATTCTTTTAATATGTGCTTTGCCCAAAATTTTACTCTCTTTCCATTTTAGCCTATATTGATATTTCCCTTCTCTGATTTATTTTGGTATTTATACATGACTGCATAATTTAATATTTAATTATATACTATCTAGAGCTATCATAGGATTACTTCATAAATCTCTCTCTGTATGTATATATATATTTCATGAATCTTTCTCTATAGATATAAATATAGACAAGATACACACACACACACACACACACACACACACACACTTTGTCTAACAAGATTGTTGGCCACAGAAAATATGGGCATTCTGTCTTATGCTTGCTTGCTTCTGGAGTGCTTGACTCAGTATCAGAGTCTTATATCCTTAATAAATATTTTTGACTGATTGAATGAGCCAAAAACATTTATCCCATTGTAACAAGTCCTGTATCTCCTTAAAAGTCTAAAAGACTGGATGAATGGTAGTGGTAACGTTGGTGGAAATAATACTTTACTTCTGGTTCATAAAATCCATCATCTTCATTCCTTCTTGAGAGCTATGAATGCTTTTCCTGGTAGGATTCCCAGTTCACAGATGCTTCCCATGAAGCAGACAGTGGCCAAACCACCTCTGCCTGGGCTGTTCTTGTCAAAGTGAATAAAGACTGCCACCCTTTGGAATGCTTGTCATACTCTCTTTCATAAGGCTTGACCTGTCATGCAAGCCACAGAGAACAAATGAGAATTTTCTGACCAAAGTCTAATGTTCAGAACATCACTTTACAAATCTGAGTAAGCTGACCTGTATTGTGTTATAATACTCTTGCTTCCTGTAGAATATGATATTTACTTAATTCCCTTACTTTTTTTTCTTACTTGTATTTTCTTGTATAAATGGTATAAGGGGAAAGTAAAGTGCTTGTATGTTTCTCTTCTAGTAGGAGGAGTACCTCTTAAAGGAGGAAACAGGTGTTGAAGTGCCTCTTCCTTACTATACCCTACTCCTTATTTTTCCTCATGTCTTCCTAGTTGGCAAGAGAGTCTGGCTTTTATGCCTAAGATTCACAGGAAGTGTTTCTTCCTTAGCTGAAGAAATATTTAGACAGCAGCAGAGACAGATGTAAATCCCACACTCACAACAGACCTGGTCCTATTCAGTCTTTCCCATGAGAGAACTAAAGCATGAAGAGTGCTTTTGAAAAGTTTTAAAATTATTTTTAATAATCACAGCCCTCTCTGCCATGGAGGCTGGCAGTCTTGTTTTTTCTCTTCACTACTTGCTTGAGTGTTATAGAATTCTTTTCCTCTGCCTTTTCTCTTTTTCAAGGATAGGTAGTAAGTCTCACTTTAGGTTATCATGCAGGTGTCTTTTAAAGGAGACAGTTGTGAAAAGATGCAATGCCTGCTTCCCAGTCTAACTGGGAAGCAGTGGTAAAGAAAGGGATGTTTTTTGGGACAGAGAGTTTATTCTTCATCCCAAACCCACACAAGCATCTAATGGAACACACAATAAGGGACTTAAAAAAACAAATGAAATATATTAGAAACAAAACTATATCCCCAAAAGGAGACTATGAAGGCTTCATGAAAGGTGAGGCCACATACTCAGTGCAGGTATTATTTTGGAGGTTTGAGCTTTCTTAGGCACAGAAAAGGACTACTCTCTGTACTCAGAGTGGGTTCCTGGGATAAGCAAATTCTGTCTTGAGTGTATTAGAAATGTAAACCCTTCAGCTCCACTTTAGATTTACAAAATCAGAATCTGCATTTGACAAGAACGCCAGGTAACTCTTGGTCCCCAACTATTGATAATCTTCCTGTTTCTTCTGCATTTTTGTGACTGGCCCCTTTGCCTCTACTGCCCCTTATTTCAGCACCTCCTTTCCAAGCATTCTCATGTGACTTCTTGGCTGCTGCATCAAGCAGCCTGTTGGAAACAAATTGCATAATGCTGTAGAGAGAATCAGTCTTTAGCTACCAAAACAAAATTCTGATGTCAGGCTAACTATCTCTGGGGGTGCTGTTTGTGTATGCTGCTGAGTGCTCTGTGGTTAATACATAATTTCACTCTTGAAAGGCAGAAATTAGATCAATATTTCTTCATTTCCTTGGGTTTAGGTGTAACACATGCCAGGATTAATAGGTCTCAATTTTTTTTCAAAATATTAAAATTTGTTCTATGTTGTCAGAACAATAAATCATTTACTCTCTGAGTCCTTCATGCTCAAGGAATAGTGAAGTAATTATTGATTCTGGTCAAAAGATTAAACCTTTGAAATGATATTTGCTGATACATTCTTCACTAAGAAAAATCATCATTTCCTTCACCAGTTACTGTGGGTTAATAACAAACTCCTACAACCTGAATTATTATTTGTTATTGCTTTATGAAAAGAAAACACAATGAAAGCATCTAGAATATTCTCACCATTTGTTCTCTCCAAGTGCCATGACACCAGGTTTATTCTGCACAGTACCATATAATTAAGACTCATATCTGCTTTGGTGCCCGAGTATGTTGCTGTGGTCCTAGGAGGTCTTTCTAGGATATTATTCTCAGTATTCAGTTACAGAGACTTCTTTGTTGAAGGTCATACTACCAATGGACATTAGAATAGAAAAAACTTCAGATGTTCTTTCTTCTATATTTGACTACAGACTTAATATATATTAGCCTTGGCTGATGTAGCTCAGTGGATTGAACACGGGCCTGCAAACCAAAGGGTTGCCAGTTCTATTCCCAGTCAGGGCACATGCCTGCGTTGTGGGCCAGGTCCCCAGTAGGGAGTGCATGAGAGACAACCACACATTAATGTTTCTCTCCCTTTCTTTCTCCTTCCCTTCCTTTCACTCAAAAATAAATAAATAAAATCTTTAAAAAATGTATATTAACTGGTGAGATGAGGTATTGTCTGATTCAAATCAAAACCCAAATCCATTTTGAGTCACTAGATTCAGCTCTGGAGGAAGCAAAATTTCTTCTACTCTGTTATGTGACTGAATTAGCTATGTACTGTGACCCAATTAGCTATGGTGTCCCTAGTTTAGTAATTTTAATTTTTATTATAATCTGTACAGTAGACAATTTGAACAACCTTGCAGATTTTGAATTGGCTTTTAATATAATAAAAAGCATGCCTCCTTCTTGGTGTCAGGGGAACTTCATGAATATAGTAGGTTCTCAAAGATACTTCTTCTATTTCTTAGATTATCAACAAAGATATTGAAATTTCACTCTGTATGGTCATTATTCCTAAAACCAAAGAAATAGAATACAAGGGGGATTATTTATTTTCCTTAATATTGAAGACAATGTATCATTTAGAAAGAAAAATTCTTTTTTTATTTATCAATTTTTTTTTATTATATTTTTCCATTACAATTTATCCCTCTCCCACTCTACCCCCTGCAATTGCCACACTGCTGCCCATGTCTATGAGTCCTTTATCCTTTTTTTTCTGGATCCCTCCACTCCCAAAATGCCAACCCTCCAAGCTATTAGACAGCTCTCTATAAGCCTGTCTCTATTTTGCTTCTTAGTTCTGTTTGTTCATTAGATTGCACACATGAGTGGAATCATGTGGTATTTGTTTTTCTCTGACTGGCTTATTTCACTTAGCATAATGTCCTCCAGGTCCATCCATGCTGTTGCAAAAGGCAAAATTGTTTCTTTTTTTATAGCCAAGTAGTATTCCATCATGTAAATGTACCATAGCCTTTTTATTCACTCATCTATTGATGGACACTTGGTCTGTTTCCATATCCTGACAATTGTAAATAACACTGCAATTAACATAGGGGTGCTTATATTCTTTTGAATTAGTGTTTCAGGTTTCTTGAGACAAATTCTCAGAGGTGGAATCTCTGGGTCAGAAGGCAATTACATTTTTTTTTTTTTTGAAATATCTCTATACGGCTTTTCACAGTGGCTGTACCAATCTGCATTCCCATAAACAGTGCAAAAGTGTTCCCCTTTCTCCACATCCTCACCAGCATTTGTTGTTTGTTTGTTTGTTTTTATTTATTGATAGCCATTCTGACTGGTGTGAGTTGATATCTTATGGTGGTTTTCATTTGTATTGTTCTGATGATTAGTGATGTTGAACATCTTTTCATATGTCTATTGGTCATCTGTATGTCCTCTTTGGAGAAGTGTCTATTCAGATCCTTTGCCCATTTTTTCATTCGGCTGATTGTTTGGTGCTGAGTTATGTAAGTTCATTATAAATTTTGGATATTAATTCCTATCATATGTATCACTGAATATATTCTCCCATTCAAATGTTTGTCTTTTTATTTTGTTGATTTCCTTTGCATTGAAAATAGTTTTGTTGTTGCAGTCACATTTTTTAATTTCATCTTTTATTTCCTTTGCCTAAGGAGATATAACAGAAATAAATATGTAAGATATCTGAAATTTTACTGCCTGTGTTTTCTTCAAGGATTTTCATGGTTTTGGGTGTAACATTTAAGACTTTAATCCATTTTGAATTCATTTTTGTGTGTGCTGTAAGGTGGTCTGGTTTATTTTTCTGTGTCTATCCAATTTCTCCAACACCATTTATTGAATAAACTATCTTTAGCCCACTATATGTACTTGCTTTCTCCATCAAAATTAATCAATTATAAAGGCATGGGTTTATTTCTGGGTCCTGTATTCTGTTCCACTGATCTTTGTGTCTGTTTTTATGCCAGTACCATGTTATTTTGATTACTATGGCCTTATATTATAGTTTGATATTTGGTAGCATGATTCCTCCAACTTTGTTCTTCTTTCTCAGGATTGCTGTTGCTATGTGGGGGCCTTTTGTGGTTCCACATACATTTTTGAAATACTTGTTCTGGTTCTGTGAAATATGTCATTGGAATCTTGATAGGAACTGTATTGAATCTATAGATTGCTTTGAGTAGCAAGGACATTTTAATTATGCTGACTCTTCCTATCCACAAACATAGAATGTGCTTCCACTTATTTGTATCTTCTTCAATTTCTTTCTTCAGTGTCTTATAATTTTTGAAATACAGATCTTTTATATCTTTAGTTAGATTTATTCCTAGGTGATTTATTCTTTTTGAAGCAATTATGAATGGTGAAATTATGAATTATGAAAGCAATTATTTTCTTAATCTCCCTTTCTGATAATCTGTTATTGGCACAGAAAAATGCAACTGATTTCTGGATATTAATTTTGTCTTCTGCTATGTTACCAAATTCATTTGTCAATTTTAGTAGGTTCTTGATGGAACTGTAAGGGTTCTATACATACAGTATCATGTCATTTGCAAATAATGACAGTTTTACTTCTTTCTTTCCAATTTAGATGCCTTTTCCTTCTTCTTCTATAGCTAAGACTGCCATTACAATGTTGAATAAGAGAGGTGCAAGCAGACATCTCTGTCTTGCTCCTGATCTTAAGGGGAACACTTGTAATTTTTGCCTATTGAGTATGATGCTGGCAGTGGGTTTGTCATATCTCAATATATGGCCTTTATAATGTTTACATATGTTTCTTCTATTCCTACTTTGCTGAGAGTTTTTATCATAAATTGGTGCTGGATTTTATCAAATGCTTTTTCTGCCTCCACTGATAATGCCATGTGGTTTTTATCCTTCATTTTGTTTATGTGGTGTATCACATGTATTGATTTGTGTATGTTGTACCAACTTTGCATTCCTGGAATAAATCCCACTTGATCATGGTGTATGATCTTTTTGATAAATTGCTGTATTTAGTATGCTAATATTTTGTTGAGCATTTTAGCATCTATGTTCATGGATATTGGCCTATAATTTTGTAGCGTCTTTGTTTTTTCCACATTTTTTATTGTTGTCTAAGTACAGTTGTCTCCATTTTCCCCCTACCACTTCCCCCCACACCAGCCATCCACACTTCCCAAACTTGATCCTACCCTCCTTTGGTTTTGTCCATGGGTTCTTTATACATGTTCCTGAAAAACCTTCCCCTTTACCCCCATTATCCCCTCCCATCACCCCTCTGGTTACAGTTAGTCTGTGTCTTTATCTGGTTTTGGAATTAGGGTAATGCTGACCTTGTAAAATGAAGTTGGGAGTCTTCCCTCCTGTTGAATTTTCTGGAATATTTTGAGAAGGAGAGATGTTAATTCTCCTCAGAATATTTGATAAAATGCAGCTGTGAACCCCTCTCATACAGGTGTTTGTTTGTTGGGGATTTTGAATTACTGCTTAAATTTCACTAGGTGTAATCTGTCTATTAAATTGTCTCATTATTCCTGATTGAGTTTTAGATTTTATGATTTCTAGGAATTTATCCATTTCATCCAAGTTGTCCAATAATTGTCATATAGTTGTTTGTAATATTTTCTTACAATCCTTTGTATTTCTTTGGTGTCAGTTGTTATTTCTCCCCCTTCACTTCTGATTATATTTATTTGGTTTCTCTCTCTTTTTTCTTGATAGTCTATTAAAATTTTACCAATCTTATTTATCTTTTCAGAGAATCAGCCCTTGAATTCATTGATCTTTTGAATCATTTCTTAAATTTTACTTTGTTTATTTCTACTCTGTATTATTTCCTTCCTTCCATCATTTTGGGCTTTGTTTGTTATTCTTTTTAAAGTTCTTTTAAGTGTAAAGTTAGATTGTTTATTTCAGCTGATTCTTGTTTCTTGAGATAAGCCTATAATGATATGAATTTTCCTCAGGATTGCTTTCCCTGTGTCCCGCAGATTTTGGTGTGTTGTGTTGCCATTTTCATTTGTTTTAAGGTATCTTTTTATTTCTTCCTTGATCTCATTGTTGACCCATTCTTTGTTTAATAACATGTTATTTCACCTCCATGTATTTGTGTATTTTTCAGTTTTCTTCTTGTGATTGATTTCTAGTCTCATGACATTATGTTCAGAAAAAATGCTTAATATGATTTCAATCTTCCCAAGTTTATTGAGACTTGTTTTTTGTCTTAACATGTGATCTATCCTAGAAAATATTCTATGTGTAACTATGTGCAACAATGAGCAGAAGAAGAATGTGTATTCTTCTGCTTTGGGGGTGAAATGCTCTGTAGAAATCAATTAAACCCATTTGGTCTAGTGTGTCATTTAAAGCCATTGTCTCCTTGTTGATTTTCTCTCTGGAAGATCTATCCATTGAAGATAATGATGTGTTAAAATCCCCAACTATGAGTGTATTTCTTCAATCTTTCCCTTTATGGCCATCAAGATTTTCTTTACATATTTAGGTGCTCCTATGTTGGGTGCATAAGTGTTTGCTAGGGTTGTATCCTCTTTTGGGGTTGCTTCCTTTATCATTGTGTAGTGTCCTTAATCTCTTACTATACAGCCTTGGTTTTAAAGTCTATTATATCGAATATAAGTATTACTGCCTCTCCTTTTATCCCTTTTATTTGCATAAAATATCTTTTTTCATCCCTTTCCTTCTATCCTCTGTGTATCTTTCATTCTGAGGTAGGTCTCTTGGAGACAGCATATATATAAGCCTTATTTTTGTATCCATTCAGCTACCCTATATCTTTTGATTGGAAGTGATTGTATTTAGTGACATTTTATTTTTTAACTATTTTCCTCTGTTTTTTTCTTCTTCTACTACTTAAAGCAAGCCCTTTAACATTTGTTGCAAAGCTGGTTTGGTGTTAACAAACTCCTTCAGCTTTTTCAAGGAGAGTTTGGGAAGCTCTTTATTTCTCCTTCAATTTAAATGATAGCCTTGCTTGATAAAGTAGCCTTGATTGTTGGTCATTGCTTCTTATCACCTTGAATATTTCATGCCAATAATTTCTGGCCTGAAATATTTCTGTTGAGAAATCAGATGACAATCTAATGGGAGCTCCCATGTAGGTAGCTAACTGCTTCTCTTTTGAAGCTTCTAAGATTCTCTCCTTGTCTTTAAGCTTTGCCATTTTAATTATGATGTGTCTTGATGTAGGCCTCTTTGGGTCCTTCTTATTTGGGATTTTCTTCTCTTCCTGGATTTTTGTTTTATTTTCCTTCACCCTGGTAGGGAAGTTTTAGGTCATTATTTTTTGAAATAGATTCTCAATCCCTTGCTCACTCTCTTTCCTTCTGGAAAAAGAGATGTTGTTATGCTTTATCAATATTGGAACCTTAGTTTTCCTTCCAAAAGTTTCTTAAACTCTCCTCATTTTAAAAATTCTTTGTACTTGTTTCTGCTCTACTTGGATTTTTTTCCTACCATGTCTTCCAAATCAGTGATTTGAATCCTCTGCTTCATCTAACCTACAGTTTATTCATTCCAGTATATTATTTATTTCACATATTGCAGTCTTTATTTCTTACTAGTCCCTTTTTTTGACTTCTATGTCTTTTTTCATGCTGTTGAGCATCCTTATAATCATTACTGTAAACTCTATATCTGAAAAATTGCTTGCCTCTATTTCATTTAATTCTTCTGGAGAATTCTCTGGTTTCATTTGGGGTCTGTTTCTCTATCTTACCATTTTGGCTGCCTGTTTGTGTTTGTTTCTATGTATTAGATAGATCTGCAAAGACTTTGGTTCTGACCTATGTCAGACACTATGTCTGTGACTGACCTTGGGCAACCTATTTGGATGTATTATCAATCCAACCTTGTCTCTGCTGGGCCTGAGTGTGTGCACAAAGAACCAAGCTGGCTTTTACTGGCACTGGACTAAGTGTAGGGTCAGTTAAAGTCTCAAGTCTGCCAGAGATCTGCCTTCACCTGCAAGTTTTCTGTTAGGCTCAATCACTGAAAGCACCTCCAGTGATACCCCTCAGCAGCTTGGTTTAAGCTCCACAGTGTGGGCCAAGAGGAATTCCTTCAAGTGGGGCAATTGTTTCTTATAGGCTGATGTTGCATGGAGGCACATTCTGTGCCTGAGAAAAATGGCTTCTGCAGTATAGGGGAATGACTGAGCACAGGTATCTCAGTGGCTGACCCTTCAGCTCTTTGCCCAGAGCCACCAAACCCAGACTCCGCTTATGTGGCTGTAGTCTGCTCTGCCCTCCCTTAGCCAGAGCCCAAGGTAAGTGGCTACGAATTAAATGTTGTGTGTTGGCCCCATAAGAGGCTCTTTGTGTCCCTAGCTATCTCTCCCTGGTGAACAGAACCCTGCTGCAATACAATGCAATACATTGACAGGTATTACTTGGGTTTCTTTCCCAGGTCAGGTGTTCTAGGCTGGGGTTCTAAGCTTGCGTTAGACCCTTCACTTCTCAGAGGGAGCCCTCTGGCTGCTAAAATATCCCTCCAGAACTTTACCTGATGCCTGTGGTAGCCCAGCCAACCCTCTTGCACTTCCATACTTCCTAACAGTCTCAGGGTGATGTGGTTTCTTCTGTCTGTCCTTGGTTATAAGGCTTCTCTCCAGCTAGTGTTCAGTTCTTTATTCAGGATAATTTTTCTATAATTTGTTGTAATTCCACTTTGGTCCTGAGAGGAAGTTATTGTAGCTTCCACCTACTCAGTTGCCATCTTGGATTACTAGAAGAAAAATTCTAACATCAATCATTCTTTAATCCATTTCTAAGAGATATGCTTTTGCCTACAGCTATGTTCATTGACCTTCAGGGTAATTTCAGAAACTCCAAGCTTTTGTTCTGAATTAAAATCAAAGAACAACTCTTTATTGCATAGTACAATATTCTTTTCAATTTAGCAAGAATTTATCATGTGCCTAGCATTATGGTAGGCAAGGGAAATATTAAAGGTAGAAATGTGGTTCCTTCTCTCTTGACAGCATATACCTTATTTCATGGAATAATTGGAATTTTAAGGAATACATTAACAGAGGCTTGCGTATACAGATCAAGTGATTATTTGTTTACATGAAGTTTGTTCTCTTACTGAAGGTCCTCTCTTATAAAAACAGCACATTAAATACCCAAGCCTCAACTGCAGATTTCATACAAAACTTCTCTCTTTCTCTTCCCACTGCATCCCACCAATCATCAAGTCCAGTTGATTCTACCTTCCTAATATTTCTTGATTCAATACATTCTCTCCATCTTTTATTCTGCAGCTTTAGATTTATCTGCTTTACCTTTCGCTCATATCACCGCAATACCCTTTTAACTTTTTGTCTGGTTTCTTTGACTCTGGCTTGTTACTTAAGTAGTTTCTTAAAACATAGGTCTCAGATGATGCTTCTTTTATTCATATTCTCCATAAGTCAAAAGAAAAAATCTAGACCCTCTCGTCTAAACTTAGGTCTTCAGTTTTGTCTCTATCAGCATAGACACTACATTCCACCAGAACATTTCCAGCTGCTTCAGCATCTGGATATTTGTTTTTGTTTTTTTTTTAATTCTACTTCCTCCCCAGAATGATCTTTCATCTCATCTTCCCTCACTTGACAACTAAAAATGACAACAATGATAACAAAAACAAACAAAAGGCATCTTTCAAATTTTCATTTAAGAATATATCTTCCAATTACTCCTAAGCAGAACTGACCTTTTATCCTTTGGGTTCTACCCTGTAGACTGGGTACACGTCTGTCCTTATTCCTACAATATCTACTCTCATTTGATTGTGTTCTCTAAAGGCAGGATCCATTTTTTTTTTTCACCAGCTCCTAGGAGAGTGAGTTGACTGAGAAAATAAATGACAAATTTGTGCTAAGAAAATGAATGGTCAAAATGCTATGTTCCTATGGAAAAATATCTGAGAAGAGGTTCACCCAGTATAGTATTGTCCTGTTGCTTCTTTAACAAAGGACTACAAGCCTGTACCTTAAAACAACATGAATGTGTGATCACACATTCCTGGTCATCAGGAATCTAAAATGAACCAGCAGGTCTGCACCCTTTCTGGAGGCTATACACGAGAATTTGTTTCCTTGCCTTCCCTGGGTTCTAGAGGCAGCCTGTTTTCATAGGACTGTGGCCCCACATCACTCTGTTACTTCTATTGTCACATGTTTTCTGACTCTTGTACCATCTTCTTCCACCTTTTGTGGGGCTTGTGGTTATATCAGGACCACCAATATAATTCATAATAATCTCTCCATCTCAAGGTTCTTAGTTAATCACACTTAAAAACTTCCTATTATCATGTAAACTAACATATTCACAGATTCCAGGAAATAACACTTCTGGGGGGAACATTGATCTGTCTGCCATACCCAGGATTAAGCCATTCTTGGATATTATAAATACTTTCCAGGCACTTTGCTTTTAAAGGAAATGGAATGTAACCCTGCAGGGAGGAGATGGCTGGTACTAAAGAAATTAGAAAGAACAAAACAAAACACAGACCACCTGAGATTCACAGGCAAGCTTAACCATCAACACACATGCCCACAATCAGCTTGTATACCTACCTGTAGGCATTAACATCTGAAATATTTTTTGGTCCATCACCAGGTCGAGGCTTTCCATTAGACTCCTTGGACTCCACATTGTCCTTGAGGTTTTTCTTAAAAGAGTTTTTTTTTTTTCTTTTTTAAAGATGAACCTCAGCTTGATTTCATGTGTTATGGTGCCCAGTTGAAGGTGATTTGCCTCAGCTGCCTCTCACCTAAAAAAAAAAAAAAAAAAAAAAAAAAGCCCAGATGAGTAAACATTCTATTTCTAAAAGCTCACTTCAGTATTCTTGAGATGGCAAGGGAATTCAGATCTATATGGTTCAAAAGCACCTTCAGAAATTGGTTGGAACACTTAGGTAAGAATGTGAATACCTTTGTGTTGAGATGGTTGTGATTTTTCTAAAGAGTTACTTGCTTTGTTATTTTCTTGACAAGCCTCAGGAAAACTGTCAGAGTGAGTCCCAGTATCCTCATGGCCTGAAATTTAATTTGCTCAATGATATATACCTGTCTTTAGGATTTTTCTTCTCTTCTCTAAGACCACAAGTTGTTGGTTGGGCTTGGCTTTAAATACAGTTTTTGTTTGTGTATGGTTAAAATAATCCTGCAGAGATATTGTACACCTTCATCTCTTTGAGAGAATAGTGAATCAGTCAGACACCAATTTAATTTCTCTGTTTCTTTGCCCTTGAGACCTGTTGTGCCTTCTTGTCCCTATTTATCAGCCTTTTCTCTACCTTCATTCTAAATTCTCTAAATGTGTTTGTGCACATTCATGTGTATGCATGTGTTGGTAGAGTGAGGATCAAATGTCTTTTCTTTCCTCACTGAGTAACTGGATTCAGAATGGAGTAAGTCTCTGTTCTGAAATATCTGCACTAATTCTCTTGCCCTGAAGGGAATGGCTCTTGAAATCTTAAAAGTCCTTTGTCATACTAAAATCTATTTCTCTATATCTAGGAACTACCTTATAACATAAGTATTTGCCATACAAGTGTCTTTAATTGAGAAAAAATCCCTTATCCATCATAAAATTTCCAAGTTATCCAAATTTCCTTTCTATTCTGCTTACATTGTCATTTGTGGATGTTGCATAAAACAAGTTAGAATTATAAAAGTGAGAATCTAATCAGGTTACTTCCCACATCTATTTGAAAAGTCAAAGAAAGGTATGTTTCTCACTGGTTTTAAGAAACACATTCTTACTCATACAAAATCAATAATTCGACACTTTTGTGAAACATCAGGTTAGGAAGGCCAAAGTGACATGAGATAACTTTCTGGAAAACTCAAGTTCTGAAGTGTTGACTGAATTTGATTTTTGTAAAATGACTAACAACCTGAGGGCATTTTCCAGAGCTGCTAGTTATGTATCAAGGAGTTCTCTGAATTTGGCTAAGCTTATTAGGAATAGCATTATCATTTATAAGAAAATCCCATGAGGTATTTTTTTAAGTACATAGAGTTCTCAAGCAATATGAAAAACACACACGGTGAGCTATGAGATAGGCAGTGCTCAGTCTCTGGAGAATGACAGGTTGTCTTGACCCACGCTGTATTTGAAGCTCAAGTTCAAGATATTGCAGGGCTGAGTTTTAGATCACTAAGTAATCCCCTCTGTCTCATCTCCTCTGCTCAGCCTGTGTCAATTTTTTCTTTAAGTACCTGAATTATATTTTTACATTACTCTATAAATAAAATGATTGTGACATTTTTAATACATTTACAGTTCATGTAAGTCACTACTCCTTTTAATTGAAAGGTAGGTTAGATCATTCGAATTTTGTAATGTAGTATCAAGAGGAAATTCAAATTAAACTCAGACATAACCAATCTTCTTCAAATTTAAGTGTAAATGAAGCATTAGGGCTCTTCAAATCTGAGCTCAACACCATCTTTATTTAAGCACCCTAAAATCATTATACAGGTTTGGGCAAAATTAGGTTTACAGTTGTTTGTATGGAAAGTAATACAATACTTAATAAATAATACAAGATTAAACTGCTTTATGTACTCACAACTGTAAACCTACTTTTGCACACCCTATATAAAGTGAGAGAAATCCACAACCAAATACAATTAATTATTAGCTTTTTAAGGTAGTCACCCCATTTTAGTTTCCTTTGTTAGGAACTCATTTGATTGTCTGCTATGCATGTAACTTTTCATTCCACAAACATTAATTTATGCCTGTTATATACCAGGAGTAACTGAGAGCTTGGAGAGACAGGGGAAATAATCATAATTTCCTTTCTTAAAAAAGAGAAATGTAGAAAGAGTTGTGGAACAATGTAAGACAGTCACTTTGTCTATCTTGGGGAATGATGAAAGACTTCCTAGAAGAGATGATTCCTGAATTCTGCTTTGAAAGGGAGGAGGAGGTAGGCAAACCAAGGGTAGTGGGCAAGAGGGTGCTATTCTGGGAAGTGCGAAAGCCAGACAGGAATGGAGTGTTCATTGTGTGGAAGGGGAATGACAAGACATAGTTTTTAAGAGATAGCAAAGGGACCATCATTAAAAGCCTGATATAACAAATTTACTGGTAATTTGGATCCTAATCTAAAATTTATAGGTAGATAAATGTTGGGTAATTTCAAGAAGTAGGAAGTCATGATATGATTTGGGTTTTAGAAAAGTAACTCTGACAACATTACAGAAAATAGATGGGTGTTGGGGAATAAATAGTGCGAAACTGGGAGCATGGAGACCAGTAAGAGATGTCAAAATTCAGAAGATGGCTGTCTCATCTAGACAAGGAGAGGTGGGAAGATGAGATGCAAAGTAAAGGGAGAAGTCAAGTATAACTCTTTTCATTTGCTTGAGCACCAGGTGGATGACAATGGTGTTTGCCAAGGTAGGGAACAGCAGTTAAGTAGTGCTTAGAGTAGAAAAAGAAGAGAACAATGACATTGAGGTGAGGAGGATGGCACAGAGTAATAGCATGGTAAATAAAACATTCTTGATTAACATGGTATTACCTTTTTCTTTTAGCAGCCTATACCTTTCAATTCTTTCTAAATGAAATATGCTTGAACTGCACCATATTAACATTATATACCTCCATGCCTTTTCTTTCCATTATATCCCATTTCATTCAATTTCTTATCACATTTTCCCCCTTACTTGTAAAGTCCACACTTTTACTTTCCTTTCTGGTATATCTTTGACAGATCACTTTTCTCTTATTTCTTAGTATCCCTGTCTATGTTATAAGGCTAGATTTTAGCATTAGATATTCATATACAGTCTCTTTCAACTCAATCTCTTATTCCATAATTCTTAGGTTTTTAAGGCAGCTTACCCATATCAGACCTTTTCTTTGTCAATGATTTGATATGCTTTGGTCAGCATCAATTTGACTATAGGAAGGGTCCAGCATGGGACCATCCAAGCCTGAACAATTTGCCCAAAGCTAATAATTAACCCCCAATTCTGCCTATGTATTTTCTTTAAAAAGATTAAGAGCCTGGAGGCAGAAAGAGCAGCCAGTGATCAGGTTCACCATCTGTTTCTGGATTGTGAGAAATTTGAGCACTTTGAATTGGGCTAAAACCCATGGTTTTCTAATAATTGCGCAACAAAACCCTTGATGATTACATAGTAGAGTCAATCCCATGACAGATCTATCAAAAAATTTACATTTTCCCATTATTAAAAAAAAAAGGAGTAATAGACATAAAGTAAGGAAACTACAAATCTGAGAAGGGGAACTTTCAAAGAACAACTTCACCTCTTTTTAAAGATTATTTTGCTCCTCAGTCAAAAAGCCCTGTCCGAAGTAACTTTGCATGCACAGATGTGGTTCTTAAGTGAACCATGAAATCAAAGATGGGACCTAGGATCTGGGTGCCTGAGGCTCTTCTCCAGATATCCACTTGGCTTCTTGCTTTTACCTCTGTGCAATGTTTACTTAGATAACACCTTCCTAGCAGGGTTTTCCTGGCCACTTTATTTAAAATTGTCCCACCACCCCATTCAACTTCCCCATTTTCTTTCCTTGCATCATTTTAGTCCCTAACACTTGATTCATTAAACAAACTGTATGTTTCACTTTTTAAATTTTGTTTTATGTTCACCTTTACCTGCCCAACCAGAATGTAGGCTCCTTGAGGCATATACATGTGTCTCTTTTGTTCATTGCTGTACCTGTAGCCCCTAGGATAGCACTTGACACATGGTACACACCCAATAAATATTTGCTGAATATATGAGTGGTCAATTGTTTTAGAAATATTTGCATCTCAACATTTTTCTAAGAAATGTATTTTTATTATTTTTCCTTACATTTAAAAAGAAATACTGAAATTGTTTTATAACCATACAATTGTGAAAAGGAAGGATATTGTTGTAAGAAAGACAAGAAATATCTTAAGCAGTTGGTCCTAGGGGATCTCCATTGATTGTTTGTTTGTTTTAAAGAAAGAAATCTAAGGAAATTTCATACTGTTTTCCACAGTGGCTGCACCAGTCTGCATTCCAACCAGCAGTGCACTAGGGTTCCCTTTTCTCCACAGCCTCACCAGCACTTGTTGGTTAGATCCAGCAATCTCACTTTTGGAAATATATCTGAAGAATCTCAAAACACCAGTCAGAAAGATGTTTGCACTCCTATGTTCATAGCAGCATTATTTACAATAGCTGAGATCTGGAAACAGCCCAAGTGTCCATCAGTTGATGAGTGGATAAGAAAGCTGTGGTACGTTTACATAATGGAATACTACTCAGCTATGAAAAATAAGGAACCCTTACTCTTCATGACAGCATGGATGGACATGGAGAAGATTATTATGCTAAGAGAAATAAACCAGTCAGAGAAAGACAAATACTATATGATCTCACTGATATGTGGAATCTAATAAACATAATAAACTGATGAACAAAATAAAACCAGACACATGGATACATGGAACAGACTGACAGGTATCAGAGGGTAAGGAGTGGGGGAGGATGGGTGGACATTAGACGAAGTACGTATATGCAAAGCCCATGGCCACAGATAACAATGTGGTGAAGGTTGGGGGCAGAACAGGGGTTGGGTGGAGGTGGGCAAATGTGGAGAAGATGGGAGACATCTGTAATAGTGTCAACAATGAAAAAAGAAAAAAAGAAGTCTGTTTCAAACAGTGTATGGTTAAGGTAACTTAAAATTCTTGGCTTTATAAAAATGGATTTTTAAAGGATTTTTAACAAGATCTTTTGGATTATTTTATAAAGTATATTCTGGAAACACACACACACACACATAATGGACTAAGGGAGGGATCTTGTGAATATCTTGCTTCTGTTTTTAGTAGCATTTTATTCTCATTTGAATTGTTTGGATAATTGTCTCACAGTTGTTCCTCCACTGTCTGTTAGATTTAGAGCTTTTGGAGGAGGCCCAGAAAAAAAAAAAGAATGAGTAGGCAGAGTGTTAATTTATTGTATATGAGCATAATAATATTTATTAATTTTTGGCTCATGCCAGTTTTTCGGGGGGTGGAGAGTAAAAGCGTGCTGTGATCAGGATGGGCTGGTTAAGTAGGCTGGAGAGGCTCTATGACTTCCTCAATTCAGCCCTACTGTGCTTTGTTCAACCTGAGAATTCATGCAGACTTTATTTTATCATTAACTTCAAAACCATAAGACTGAACAAGGTAAGGAGAGATAATACAGAGAGGAAAAGATTTGGCCTTTAGTCAAAGACTAGCTTTGAGTTCTTCAGAAATCTGAAAATTCTTAGAAATATTTTAAATTTTGATATGTTTTTATGTTTATTCATTTTTTTCAACAAATACTTTTGATTGATTGCTCTGTATCAGGCACTATGCTCTATCTAGGTAATATAAGGATTCATTTATTTTAAAAAATATGTTTTTTGAGCCTGAAGTAGTGTCAGGTCCTGTTGCAAACACTAATGATGGAGAAGGGAATGCATCAAAGTCCCTGATTCCACTGAGCTCACATCACATAATCAGAGAAAGACAATAACTAGGAACTAAAACAAAAACTCACAAATATCATGTCAGGAGCTGACAAGTACTACAGCAGGAAATAAAGCCAGGTAAATGGAATGGAGCAAGGTATGAGGGTATGGAGAGGAGTCTGAGATGAAACAAATAGCAATATTATTTTTAAGGGTCATTTTGTGCTGTAGAAAGCTAGCTCTTGTGACAAATGTGAGGGCCAGCTTGAATGGTAATGAGATAGTGGCTGGCATTCAGGTATCATTGTGATTGTACAGGACAGAGATGGCAATGGCTATGCTAAGAGGGTGGCAGTGAGGTACAGAAAAGCATAAGTAAATAGATAGACCTATAGATGTGTATTTATATATCAGGTATACATGTAGATCGATATACATTTAGAGAGAGAGAGAAATTTATAGAGAAGGTATAAGCCATGTGGAAAAGTAGACTAGACAGGACTCCATCATTCCTTAAATGTTGAGAAGCTGCTTAATTCAGGCAATGTAGTGGACACTCAGACCCACAGTTTTTGTGTGTGTGTGTGTAGGTGCACAATATTTTACGTAGGAAGGTCTGTTATTTTGAAACAACATGGACTGTGTCTGCTGTAAAAAATATTTAGCAAATTTATGAATTGTGCCTGTCACATTTTATGTGTCTTCTCAAAAAAGATAATTATTTTCTAGAGTGTATTAGTAAAGGAAAATGTATTTTCACTTTAGTGTCATGTTTGTACTATATAAGCAAGTCTTTTCCCTTCAGGACACAGAGCCTGGTCAGCTCTACTTTACTAAAGGTAATAATAAAACTATCAGACGTTCAGTAAGGAGGCAATTGCCTTGAGGATGAGGAATTGTTAGCTTATACATAATACAAAAAGATTTACTGATTGTTTCCCACCCACCTTACCCCTTCAAGAATTCAGCCACCAATTCCTGCACATGTGCAAACACATGCAGGCACCCATATGAAGTGCTTTTTAAAAAGGATTCTCCTGTAGAAAATGCTTTCTCTTCCCATTAGATTATTGATCCAGAGTGGAGGGTTTGTCCCTCTCTGACCAGGACACTGATGAGCCTCATGAATTGAAATTTATGTCTTCTGATGTTACTGATGTGCCACCAGGCTCCTTTGAATTACCACAGCCACCAAATGAATTTTATAGTCCACTGGGGGCTGTCCATGCTTGTTAAGGTGATATTTCCATCTCTTGCATAACATGGAATCACATCGCCTCCTTGGTTAATAATCATAGTACTGAATCCCAATCTTCTATCTTTTGCTTCTTTAAGTGGTCTCTACATTATACATCCTCTACTTCTTAGAAAACCAGTCAAAAGATGGCATTATGATCAAACCCTAATGGCCCTGATGATTACCTCTATTGTGTATCATCTTCCCACTCCTCGTTGTTTAACATGTATTTCTTAGATGGATTTGTTCTATTTCTACCTGGCTTTTCCCTAGTTCTATTCTTCTTTTACTAGTTTCTATTATTTTCTACTTTTCTTTCTTCCTTATTCTATTAAAATCACTCTGCTGGGAGATTTACTTATATTACTGAATTTAATTCTTTCTAGACTCCCTAAGTAGGTATTTCTATTCCGATATAATAGATGCAAGAAGGTTGCCCAAGGTCATGCAGGCAATAGGAGAAAAAGCCAGAATTCACCTTGTGATTATAAAATTCCAAAGGCTATGCTTTTTTATATCCAATACCATTTCTTGAAAAAGCCATTTTCCCTCATTCTTCTAAACCTCATGCTAGCATTCTCAGTATCTTACAGCAAACCCTCCTGGGAGAGGAAAACAGCACCACAATATTCACTCAATGTCTGTCCCGCTGCTTTCCTGAAGCTTTCTAGCAATATGAAAAAATTAAAAAACATACAGTTTGGATTTAGGAAATATGCTTTTGAGTATAGTTCTCACACCAACTAGTCAGGTGATCTGGGCAAATTCCTCGCAAATACAAAATGACATAGTGATGCTTGTAAGATCTTGGAGTTGTGGAAAGATAAAATTACGCCAGTTAGAGGTGTCCATTGCAAGCTGATTGACCCAAAGGTATGAAGTGGCTGAAGGTCAATGGCTTGGATAGAAAGGCCCACTGAGATATTTCAGAGTTTCCGCAAATCAGATCGTGGCGAATGTCTGGGTCCCTGTCTTTTTCTTAAGCCACGTTTGTGCAAACAACTCAACATATTGTTCTAAAGTTCTTTTGTTTTCTTAAAGTGTACCAAAGTCCAGTTTTGCTGTTTACAACACAGGAAACATGACTAATATCATATCCAATTTGCAACTCCCAGGAGTTTGATTCAAAGTAGATGTTACTCTGGGGCCCAAATGGCTAAATTGAGTAGATTTTAGGAGTTTGCTTGTGAGACCATATGGTTGTCTCATTTAGTAAGGGTTGGGTCCTAGAGATGTTACTATATTCTGTGCCCCTCTTGTTGTCTGGCATTCCTAGGTTGGCCAGAAAGCTGCATATTCACTAGAGGATATCCCAGGGTCAGAGGTAACTCAGACCTGAAGTAAATTTGAGAGACAGCTCCAGATGATAAGGATTTCCTGATCTTTCATAGCTCCATAGGATAGGGAACCCTGGAGTAAACCAGTTCTGAGATGGATTACCACTCAAAACCACTTGGATTCTCCTTAGGGCTGCCCCTGTTGATAAGGAAAAATAGAGAGAGGCACATATTCTAACTACTGGGGCTAACTCTGGTAGCATGAGGCTATACTGTCTGAGATAAAGTATGCCTCATTGTAATGCAAGTGTAATTGCAGATTTTTGACTAAATCCTCTAAGTCTCTGCCTTTGAAGATCATCAAGCTCTAGCCAGTGAATGAAACAAGAAAAAGATACATTCTCTTGGGAATTTACTTTTTTCTCTATCATAATTTGCCTCGTGAGGCATGCTTTAAAACGCTTACAATGAATACTGTTTTCTTAAGGTAAACTTCAATTATTTATCAGTATAAATAATTTTTTATTTTATTTTGGGAGGTTAAACACTTTATTTTTTAATTTGTCATATTTCTCTCTATTTTTATTGTTGCTCAAGTACAGTTGTCTCCATTTTTCCACCACCACTCACCTCCACCCCAGCCATCCCCACCTCCCACGCTCAATACTACCCACCTTTGCTCTGGCTTTGTGTCTTTTATATGTGTTCCTTGATGACCCTTCCCTCAAATTTTAGATTGGCTTTGTTTTTGTAAAAAACAGAGATGGGGTGTGTGTGTGTGTGTGTGTGTGTGTGTGTGTGTGTGTGTGTGTGATGCTTTAGTCCTGATTTGTATTTACAATAAATTGAGATCTTTTGAATTTGGTTGGGAGATAAGTAGAGAATATCTGATTTCCCAGCAATCAGTACCATTGGTAAAATGTTCTCTGAATGAATCTCTTTTTTATTGTTTACCCATGATAAGCTATACACTTGAGGCTGTGCCATATGTGAAGAAATGAATACTCCCTCCATTTGCAGAGATATTTGGTCTACTAAGGGTGCAATGATTTCTGGGTAATACATAAAGTCAAGATCCAGATGGCTTGCCAATATTAAAGATCTATTTTAGGTATATAATTTTCAGGTCTTAACTCATGGCCCCTAAGCTGAATCCAAATGCAAATTAATTATTATGTTTCTCTAAATTCCCTCAGACAATTTTACTAGGATAGAGCACTCTTCCCTGCTTCTGGGTGGAGGTTCTGTTGCTGCTATTAAACATCTGCTTGCGCCTGTCTGAGGGGTATGTTAATAGATCCTAACCATTACTCATGTATATCATTAGTTGTATGAGACTTAGGTAATTCATGCTTTGAAAAAGATAAAATGAAAGATATTTAAGTCCCTACATTGAAAGACTGTATGAAATTGTAGCATTTCATAGTTTCTATGAAGAAAAAAATAGCCTGATGTGAAAAAGAAGTTAAAGGGGGAAGGGGCAAAGTGGGGGTATATTCCATTCAGGTTCGTTGACCATATGGCTCTTATCCATGACCGCATGTTAGAATCACCTACAATGCTTTTAGAAAGACCAATACCCTGGTGATGACCTAGACCATTTAAATGAGGGCATCTGGAGGTGGGGCCTGAAAATTAATATTTTAAAATAGCTTCTTGTGATTCTAGTCCATAGTTGGAACTGAGGGCACTCATGGAATTCCTGTATCAAGTGACTCAAGAATGAGTATCACTATCTACCTTTGATTTTACAGTATTAGCCTAGAGAACACAAAATAATACCTTAGAAGAAGGTAATGTATGCCTTAAATTAAACATGCAAACTGGGTAAATAAACCTAATTTCAAAATTCATAAACGTGCAACCACGCTGTTTCCTCCAAGACATTCTTACCTTCGTTTCATACTTACAATGATCAATTACTCTTACGATGTTTCTATGATGTGTTCCTTTTCTTTTGTAAGAGCTACTATAATTTCCAGTTCTTTTCAATCCTGTCATAGCACTTAATCCGGATTAAGTGCACAGCCCCCTTGAAAGAGAACAACAACATATTACTTGATGAGACAAATCAGAATTAAAATGTCTCTTCAGTCTGGAGCTTCTAAAGACTTTGAAAAAGATCAAATGCATGTGAATTTGTCCACTGAAATTATTATTATGGGACATGACCAGGCCAGGTCTGCCATGTGTTAGTGGCAGCCACATCTGTACCTTACCAAGCAATGCCCTTCTCATTTGATCCTCAGTGTAACTCTGTGAAGTAGCATGGCATGGGAATTTTCATACCCATTTCACTGATGAGGAAACTGAACCCTAGAACTAGTCAATGGCTTTTCAAGTATAATTTTACGTCACTTGTATCTGCAACCCAATGCTTCTCTTGATTTTTTTCCTTTATATTTATACTGGCACTTGTTTGTATGTAGAAAAGCTGTTTCTTGTTATATGTTCACTTTGCACTCAGCCTCCTATCAGACTTACTTGTCCAATCCTTTTCCAGTTTTTCCCCCTCTGGTTTTGCTGGCACATAAACATAGTATCTCTAAATAATGACGATGTTGCTTTCATTTTACTATTAGAACATATCTTATTTCTTTATCTTGTCTATTTAGAGTGATACTGATTACAGAAAAGTGTTAGGTATTTTTGATACTGGATGCCGTTTTCTTGGTATTAACTTTATAAGAAATACATCAAAATATTTCACACCTAAACGTGATCCTGGATATTAGTTTGAGAGAAAGAAATCTCTATGTATATGTGTGTTTGTTATACATGAGCTTATAAGGCATATGCATGTATAAAATGCAATGTTAACAAAAATCCAATACTGACAACTAAATTTATAATCCTACTTATAACAAAATCAACAACTGAAAGACAAACTATCCAATTTTAAAAATGAGCAATAGATTTGAATAGGTAGCCATTTCGCCAAAGAAAATGTACAACGGCCAATAAGCACATGAAAAGGTGTACAACATTCTTTGTCATAAAGAAAATGCAATAAAAATCACAACGAGACACTATTTCATACACACTAGGAAGGCTATAATTTTTTAATAGAAAATAAGAACATTGTTGAGGATATAGAGAAATTGGGAACCTCCTACACTGTTGGTGGGAATGTACAATGGTGCAGCCACTGTGGAAAACAGTTTGGTAGTTCCTTAAATTTTTAAATATAGAATTACCATATGCCCTAGCAATTCCATGCTTTGGTATATGCCTCAACATAAAGATGTTATCAACTGAATTATCTCTGCCCACTCCCCCAATTCATGTGTTGAAGTTCTAACCCCAATGTGACTATGTTTGGAAGTAGATATTTAAAGAGGTAATTGAGTTTAAATAAGGTTATAGGCCCTAAGCCAATATGCCTGGTGTCCTTTTAAGAAGAGAGAGAGATGAAGGACATATACCCACATAGAAAGGGCCATGTGAGGATGCAGTGACAAGGTACCATCTGCAAACCAAGGACAGACACCCCAGTAAAAACCAGCCCTGCTGGCACCTTGCTCTTGGTCTCCCAACCTCCAGAATTGTGAGAAAATAAAGTTCTGTTGTTTATGCCATCCAATATATGGTATTATTGTTACAGCAATCTTAGACTAATACAGATATTTAAGGAAAATCTTGTACATGATATATATAGCAACGGTAGTTAAAACAACCAAAAGGTAGAAACAACACAAATGTCCACCAATTAATAAACGGATAAATAAAATGTTGTATCTCCACACAATGGAATATTATTCAGCCATAAAAAAGAATGAAGTACAGGTACATACTACTGATGCAACATGGATAAATCTGAAAACTGTATACTAAATGAAAGAAGTCAGACACAAAGGGCCATGTGTTGTATGATTTCATTTATATCCAGAATAGGCCAACCCATGAAGACAGACTGCAAATTAGTGGGTACCAGAGGCCAAGTGGAGAAAATAAGGAGTGACCAGTTAATGGGTACAGGATTTCTATTGGGTGATTAAGGTATTTTAGAACTAGATAGAGGTGATCCTATATTGCAAAACATTGTTAATGTAGCAAATGCCACTGAATTATATACTTCAAGTGCATAAAATGGTGAGTTATGTGAATTTTAATTTAATGAAAAGGAAAAAAAGCACTGGTAGGAAGTATATATGATCCCAAATGATAAAAAATTGAAAATATTATCCATATATTTTATTCAGTTTTTTCCTAATGAGAAAGTCATGCATATTTTAATATGTTTATTAAATAATGAACATATATTTAAAATATGTTTATTAAATAATAATTAAATAATAAAATAAAAATTAAATAGCAAATAATAAGATGTTTAACATTTTCTGATATATTTTATATTTGACCTTTTAATATGGTGAACAGTATTAGTAGATTTGCTTGTTTGAAACACCCTTGCTTTGAATCCTGCTATGAACCTCAGTTTATGTTCTGCTACATGCTGTTGAGTAATATTCTATTTAGTATTTTGCATCTATAGCCATAAAATTTATCTAAATTTCCTGTCTTGTTTTGGCATTGGTTTGACAAGTTTTTATATCATTGTTTTCTTAGCTCTGTAAGGAGAACTTGCAAATTACATTCTCATTTATGCTCAAAAGAATAAGATTTTCCACTAAGTGACAAAGATGGAAGTGTTTTTTGGGGTTTGGTTTGTTTGCTCATTTATTTTTGACATTGGTAATGGAAGGTGGTTCATGACAAGATTTGGGTAGTTTTTTGACAACTTTTTCAATTTTTCTCTATAGAAAACAGCTTATTAGGTTCCCCAGCTCTTCTGGGGTGGTTTTTTTAAGGTACCACCCAATGAATTTTCACTGAACATAACTTGGTAACTGACATACACAACAATTTTGATAAATACACAAAAGTCTTCCAGCATTCTAGAAGCCCGTTAGCACCCATTCTAGTTGCTACCCACTCCCAAGGGAAACTTCTGTTGTTACTTCTCTCACTATACATTTATTCTGCCAATTTTTGTACTTCATATGAACGGAATTATACACTAAATACTCTTTGTATCTATGTTATTTTCTCTCAACATCATAGTTGTGAGATTCATTCATATTGCTCTGATGTTTATTTGTTCTTATTGCTGTGTAGCATTCCACTATGTAAAATTGTGAAATTACTATGATATACCTGTTCTTCTGTTAAACGTTTTGGGCATTTTTCAGTTAGAGACTTTTGTAAATGTTTCTATTCTTCATGTCCTATTATTTGTTAATCTTAAATTACAAACTTATTTTTGTTGAATAAACACCTAGAAGGAAACTTACTGAGTGGTAGGATCTGTTCATTTGGGTAAAGTAGATACTGTGAAACAGTTTTCCAAATGGCTATACAAATTTATATTTTTGCCAGCAGTGTATGAATCTTCCAATTGCTCTAATTAGTTACCAACCCTTGGTAATTTCTTTTTTAAAGTCAGTCATTTTATTACGTTTGTATTGCTATGTATTGTGGTTTAATTTGCATTTTGGGAATGACTAATGAAACTGAACACCTTTTAATATGTTTATTGGCCATTCAGATAGCTTTCTCTATGAAGTTTTGTCAAATCATTTGGCCAGATTATCTACCGAATTATATTTTTCCTTATTGATTTTAGAAATTATTTATGTCTTATGATTATTATTTCCAAACTCTTTTTATAAGGCATTACAAATATCTTCCCCTAGTCTGTAGGTTGCCATTTTACCCCCTTTTTGATTAACACTATTTGTAATTTTTTTTATGTTACTCCTTTTATTCTAGGACAGTTTTGCATTCTATCCAAGTTTGCCTATATATATTTATATTCATTCATGAACAAATACTTATCAAACAACCACCAAAGCAAGGAACAACACAGAAAAGTTCTTTGCTCCACAAAGAGCAAGTGTATATGTGTGTGTATGTGTAAATATATGTATATATGTATACATATATTTATATATGAAAGCCTCATTCTTCTTACGTATTTTAGTGTCTTTTATATCTGTAAATAATTTCCTATATTTATTTCTAATTTAAAATTTTCATATTACTTTTTCCATTATTTCATTGGGTAGGTTAACTAGTATTGTATCATTGATTTATTTGCCCCTTCAAAAAAGCAGTCTTCAGCTTTATTTAATTATTTTGTAGGTTTTGATGTATTAATTTTTATTTGGCTTTAATCTTTATAAAATACTTTTATTTTCATTAATACAATTTGTTGCTTTAATTTCTTGAGTTGAATAATTAATCCATGTATTTCTATTCTTTGTTTTTTAAAATGTAAGGATTTAATTGCATACTGTTCTTTCAAGCACAGCTTTCTTCATATCCCTCAGATAGGATATATAATGGTTTTTATAATTATTATTGTATGATGTAACTTTTTTTAAAAATAGAGGAGGTGGGAGAGAATCATATAGGAAAACAAAATTTTGAATTCTGGTAAGTTTTCTCAGAAGAGTTTTCTCATCAAATTCAACACATTCTCTGCCATGGTGACATGTCTTCACTGTTTCAGGGTCTGCCTTCTCAATCAGCACATGCTCCCAATTCACTTGACAATGCACAGCCTTATGTGTGGTGGTTCAGTATTTACCCACCCACTTTTTCCTGCCTCTTATCCATTTCTTCTCTGCCAACATTGCGTGAGGAAACTATCTTCACCTCAACCCCAAAGAAAGGGCCCCTGGTATGTTCCTGTGGCCCACATGTGAAGACTTCCAGTGAGAGACTGCTTTTGATCTGTGCATCTATGAAACATTCTTCATAAATTTTGGATTGAAACTGTTGCTGTTTGCTAGTTTCATAGCAAATGGGCTTTTCTTCCCTTTTCACTTGTCTTTCAGTTTTCATTTCTCTGCTCTGTGGAGAGCAGAGAATAATCCCTAAACTGACATCTTCACGGAGACTTCTGTAGTGTGTTAGTTTACAAGTAAATTTTATTAATATTATTTTTTATCAAAAACCACAACATAATTATTTTAAATGAGTAGTTTTAAAAGAGGTTTTGTGTTTCTACATTTTATATTATTATTTAATGAGGTGATCGATCTCTCTCTCACTGCCCCTTCTCATAAAACAAAGGGAAACAGCACAATACATGTGTATTTGTGCATATGTTTAATGAGATAATAAGAGAACATTTGAATAGATACATTAAATACTTATTGAGAGCATCCAACTCTAAGTAAACCCCATTTATTTAAATTTTTCCCAAATTATGTAACATAAGCCTGATTCTTATAACAAGTCCTGTCTGACACCCTCTGATTAAGACATCTCAAAGTTCCTAATCACTTTTTTATTTATTTATTGCAATGAACTTATAAACCTAAATATTTTTAGTATAGATGTTTCTGGTGATTTTCAAACAGAACATCGACAACAAATATATTTCTCTTTAATTCATATATCTATTCAGGACTGTTTATTGAACATATTATTTTTTATATAAGACAAAGAAATTAATAGCTAATATTTTATGTATTACATATATTTAATAGTAAGAGTTAATTATAATAATGGTAGGTTTATAGAATGCTTTTACCAATGTGTTTTAATCTTCAACTACTCTTTAAAGTAACATTGTATTTCTATTTACAAAAATTGAAGCTCAGCAATATTAATTAGAAGCTGCAATGTTAATTAATCTATAAACTTTATGCTATGAAATAGATGCTGCTAAAATAGTTACCAATCATTTTAAGTAACCAATGAGGGAATGCCTGGTACTTTTCTAAAAGTCATATATTTAGGAAGGGGCAAAACCAGGTCTCATCTCTGAACCTCATGCCCCACCCCTGGTTTTATTGAGACATAATTCACAAATTACATTGTTGTAAATTCAGTGTGTGCAACCTGTTGATTTGATACATTTATATTCTGAAAAATTATTACCACTGTACCTTTTTAGCTAACACCCATAAAATATGACATAATTATTATTCCTTTTTTGTAGTGAGATCTTTTAGGATTTACTGTCTTAGTAAATTTCAAGTACATAATACAGTATTAGCAACTCTAATCACTATGTTGTGTTTTTGATTTGCATTTCCTTAGCGATTAATGATGTTGAGCACCTTTCTTCATGCACCTGTTGGCCATTTGTATGTCCTCTTTGGATAAATCTCATCACTTTGAATTCTACACTAATATTTAGATGCTGACAGGGGGAAATGTCCCAGGGAAAAAGAGAGGGACTACATGGTATTTTGAGGAATTAGCAATACAATACATTTGCTATTGTTTCAGTTCCACATGTGGTTAGTGGGAGAGGAACTATAGTTGGGTCTGGAGAAGGGAGCAGGACAGGAGCCTATGTGTGTGTATGGGGGAGATTGGATTATGTTTGAAATAAAATAAAAAGATTATAAAGAGAAATGCCATGTGAAATTGTGTGTTTCTGTAATACTGCTCTGACTGCAAAGTAGAAAATAGATTTAAGGAGAGTAACACCAATGATAAAGAGACCAGTCGGGTATTTTAGTGCTCTGGGGGAAATATGATGTTGCCTTGAGCAACAGTGGTGACAGTTACAATGAAGAGAAGCAGAAAGACTTGCGAGATTGATGGGCTAGATTCCATAGGATTCTCTTATTGATTAGATTGAGGGAATGACAGAGTGGAGTCCAGGATAACAACTATATATCAAACCTGAATAATTACTGAGATGGTGATAAATAGAAGTAAATTTGTTGGGGGCAGAGAATTTTATCTTTGACATGTGGATTTCCTGAAGTGCCTGTGTGTAAGCACTTAATTAGGCAGCTGGATATTCATGCATGGAGCTCAGGAAATATCTGGTATGCGTGTGTGTTAGTCAATATTTGGCAATCAATGCCAGATATTGTCCTATGAGGTTCTAAGAGTGACAAAAACAGAATAAGCAAGACCAACACTGAAATTAAAGGATCAGTGCAGGAAGCAGCCCATGTGCAGGAGATTAAGAAAGAGCAGCCAGACAAGGTGAGGCCATGGAAGCGAGGTCGGAGCTCAAGCTGAGACATGGAGCCAGACAAGACCCTGGATTTGGTAGAGAAACCCAAGAATGTTGAAAAACCTTCCTTTCTTTTCCTTTCCTTTTATTTTTTTTTTTTCCATTGAGAGAAAGAGCATCTACAGTGTCTTCTCAGATCACCCTTACTTTTATAATTCTTCATGTTTACCTTGGTTGTTTGTTTTTATCCACAGTTCTACCAATGAGTATTGACTTCATTCAAGAGGGCACACCCCAAAGTTTTTGTAGTCCTAAAATTGTCTTAGAGGGTGTATACTCCGTACATGTTTCTGAAAGATCAAATTCTCAGATCAGTGCATCTGCAAACAGATACCTTTTTCTTGATAATACTGGTCAACTTATGCTGCATTAGTTTGATGAGTTATTTTGTGGGGAAAAAGCCTATCTTACCAAAGACATTTTTGTCTTGAGGAGTAAAGAAGGAAGGACAAAAGAAAATAAAGGAAAAAATCTGTCTTATTACTCTGAGCATATATGGAGAGACTGTAGAGGAAATGTGGTTAGAAGTGCTCATTCTGCTGGTTACTCATACATGATGGAGCTCAGAGATGTTGTACTGTCAGCTAATTCCAACGTGTTTCTAGGCACTTACTTGAAGTTATACTTTTAAATAAATAGCACTGTTATATTTTAGATGAAATGACATATATTTATTGTTATTATTATTGTTATTCCTATTAGATGTTTTTGCTCCCAAAAGGCAGATTGAAGCGTTTTATGTAATTTTCTAGCTTCTAATTTAACTTTATAGGCACTCCAGTTTAACAAACACTTTGCACCATGGTAATTTTAAATTAAAAAATAAGACTTGATATTGTTATATCATTTCAAATCTATGCATTACGCACCTTTAAATTTTTCTTTTTGCTTCACCTAACTTTCTGTTCCTCAGCCATTCTAATAGTTTGCATATATGAAGGAGGTGGAGGTGACTGGTACTGCTATTTTCCCTTCTCTGAGTCCTGATCATTTCTCATTTTATTTTTTACCTTCATTTCCATGTATTTCCTCCTCCTCATTTTTGTAGGAGGAGGGTGAGGGAGAGAGAGAGAGAAGGAGTGAGAAGAGGAAGCTTTTAATATTCTTTAAAAAAAACTTTGGAATGATACCATCTCTATCACTTTACTCTCACCTTTTAAATTATAAACTAAAATAAAAATTGGCATATTGATAAAAGCTTCCAAGGCTGCTGCCTGCTGCTTTCTGGTGATTAGGTACAAGAAGGTGGCCTTTTTCAATTCAGATAAAAATATGCAAATGATGATATTTAAACCAAAATGACAGTGTGGCAGAAAAGGGAAGGGCACATTTATTCCCTTTTCTTTCCCACCCTTTCTTTTTGGTATGGCTATGTGGGCAACAATTTAAAACTTAAAACTTAAAATGAGAAGTTGAAGATTATGGAAAAGTTCATACACAACTGTGTACCAGTTCTCCACTTTGGAAAGAAAACATTCCTGACCTGGCTCAAATATTCTAAATTGTTCCTTCTTTATTGAGAAGGTACCTTAGGTTTGTGACTTTTCTACCTGGACAAAAATCTGATGTATTTTTAGCACTTGTTATGGACCAATCTTTATGCTGAGATTTTAAACACAACTTTTACTTACTCCATACAATAATCCTCTAAAATAGGCATTGCTATCCTCACTTGCACAGTGAAGAAACAACAACATGGTGATACCAAGCATCCAACATTAACATATCCCAGATCACTCAGTAGAAAGTGATCGATGAGGACTGAGTGTTTGACTTTAAGTACCGTTGTCACCGCACAAGAAAAGAGATAGATAAGTGCAGGATGGAAATTAGTGAATGGTCAATATCTCTGTGCATGAGCTTGTGTTTGAACATAGCTGAAGACTAAGAAGAATTGTCATGTCTATTTCAGTCACTCCCAATCAACAATATGGATGCAATCCAGAAGACTATGCACATATACGGTACAGAGACTGGAGGGATCATAGAGATAACTCCTCACTGGCATGCATAGAGACTTTGTGGCCACTCTAGAGTCGAAGTCTGAGCTTTGGAGGTCCATCATCTACTCTGACATATTTATAGTTACAGTCAATTTAATATGTCAACCAATAAACTGATGCAATCATGAGTTATGTATACAGGCCAGGAATTGGGGTTTTGTGGTGTAAACAAGAATCCTGGAACTTGGAGTTCACAAATGCTGTGAATACTTTGAAACTTAATGGGTAAAAGAATAGAGTGTAAATGTAGTTTGCCCACAGACCCTAGCTAGACAAGATTGATGTGTGAATATGTATAAATATATTTAGATGTGTGTTTTTCTGCACAAAAAGAGGCAGAATAAAGAACTGGAAAACTGGAATGGGTGAAATTGTCCAAACAATAGCTATATGTATCGAGTGAAAGGCATCCAGACTGCTCAAATTCTAAATTCTCATTTTTAGTGTGCCTTAAGCCTTAAAGCGACACTAACTGGGATTCCAAGGACCGTTCAGCCTTCAGGAAACAAGCAATCTCCCTGTGAAGCCCTGAGTCACTTGCATTTCCAGCTGGATCTAGTAATGGGCATGGGGACTCATTTTCTCACATACGAAAGCTAATACTAACTGATTTAGGATTAAATTTTCTCAAGCTCTTGATATCACTTAAATATTTAATTAAAACTTTAGGGAAAGGGAGGAAGGAAGGACATGGGGTCACCTTACAGATCTGGTGTGTGCTTCTTTAGGCAAATGGCTAAATGACTACAGCATGGATACTTCTGATAATGTTTAAAGGGCCACAGTTTATGTTCATACTTCATGGCCTCATTATTTAGCAGCTTTAATGAAATTACCTTTTTGTGATTTCTTTTCCCACAAACTACAATCCTTCACAAGGAGGGAGGTAGCAGTCTATCTCTGTAGTTTAAAAGGAAATATTTGAGTATCATCGGACATCTGCACCTTTCATGTTAACCATGTAGAAGAGACAAAACAAGGAGACAGAAGACATGGATAATGGGTGCTTTGTCCATTGTGAAGACCATGGGAACCCCAACAACTCCCTCTAGAGACAACACATCCCTTTATTCTTTGATCAAAGAGAATTATCATGTTGCAAGTCTAAACTCCTTTAGCAAGACAGAGACCTGATGGTTTTTTTTTTTTTTTTTTTTTTTTTTTTTTTTTTTTTTTTTTTTGTCTTTCATCACTCACTGCTGTTTGACATGAGAGCCTTTTGAAAGGTAGGTAGCTTGACACCAGGAACTTAATACTATGTCCACCACTCCATGCATTCTTCTTACTCCTCCTTTATCCAATTCCTATGGGTAGAACAAGAATGAAGCTTTATGAATTTGGGATATGATTGAGCAAGTTTTATATTAGAGAGGAAATGGAAATAGTCATCAGGTATCAAGTATAGCTTCATGTTACAAGCCTTAATAATCTTTGAGATACAAATGACATGCTATACTGGATAAGACTGATCCAGAATCTACTTAACATATTTCTAGTTCTTATACTAACAACAAGTAATCTTTTTGAGGATTCTAAGTGCAACAAGGATACAGGGCTCCTATGATACTCTTTTTCCTTATGATTCTCTTAATGTCAGAACATCCACCAGACTTATCATTAGTTGTACCTTTAACCCAGAGTTCTCAAGATTTACCAGTCTATATCAATCATGCTTCCCTTTAAGCCTTGTGCTAAACATTAAATGAAAAAAAAATGGTCCTTCCCTCTTTCTCGATATTAGTTACCTTTGACCTTGCACAAGCAAATATTGTATATTTTGATAATAACTGGTATATTACAATTTAATTCTGGCACTAAACACTCGGAGTTAGCATCAGACTTCACAAGCTTAAGGCTATGGTCCACAACAGGTCTGTTCTTACTTCAGACACCAGCAATACATAGGGAGTTTCCAAGCCATTTATTCTCTGACTGACTGGTTATATATTCAGGGGATCCTATGACCCCTGTAGGTTCAATACTTTACTATTATAACACACTGAACTCAGGGAAGTGCTATACTTATATTTGGAGTTTTATTATAAGAGATATAAATCAGAGCTAGTCAAATAAAGAGATACACAGGGTGAAGTTTGGGAGGGTCTAAAATGGAGTTTCAGTGTTCTCTCCTCATTAAATCAGAGGGTGTCACCCTTCTGGCCCATGAATGTGTCCACTAATCATGAAACTCCATTGAACCTCAGTGTCTAGAGGCTATATTGAGGTTCCTTACACAGTAGATTAAATCATTATTAAACTCAATTTCCAGCCTCTTGCCCCTCCCCCAAGGGTTAGGCTAGCTCAAAGTTCCAACTCTGTCATCATAAGGTTGGTCTTGCTGGTGACCAGGCCCCATCCTGCAGCAATTGAGGGGCCTGCCTTAAGTCTCCTTAGAGTAATCTCAAGTGTGAAGCGAAGTGCTCATGAATAACAAAGACACTTCTATCACTCAGAAAATTCCAAGGGTTTTAGAGGCACTATGCTAATACCTGGGACAAAGACCAAACACATTATTTTTTAATATACAACAACAGTAGAGCTAGATGGATTTGAAATATTATGCAGTTATAAGAATGTTAGTTCACCCTTGATCACAAGACTTGTGTGGGAGAATTAGAATGAGTACTACAACCTAGGCTCTGTGGCTGTCTATCATGTCCTAATGGTGCTCACATCTCTCACTTTATTAGTTTACAGTAAAACATCTTCCTGGAACTGTATTTATCCTATGTATAGTGAAATAGCTGATTTGAAATTAAACACAGAGTCATGCAACATGGATGGGTCTTTCTCTTTTCCACTCTTCCTTCCTATTTAACACCCAGAAGTCCCTTTACTTCATCAAAATGGAGAGATAGCTTCTAAAAGATAAACATTTTGAGAGGCATAGAGCTATTGAAACATATTTAAAGTATGGTTTTCTTGGGAGAAACAAAGCAACCCAAATTTCAATTTAGAAAAGTTAGTTTTTTTTAAATCTTCACCCAAGGATATATTTAATATATTTATTGATTTGAGAGAGAGAGAAGAAAGAAATATTGATGTGTGAGAGATACATGCCCCAACCAGAGATCAAACCCTCAATCCAGGTATCTGTTCTGACTAGGAATCAAACCCTCAAACTTATGCTGTCCAGGACAATATTCCAACCAACTGAGCCAACTGGCCAGAGAGAAAAGTTAAGTTTTTTAATGACCGTTGACAGTTTCTGCCATTTGCTATTATATGCCGTTCTTATTCAAGCCAGCAATTCCTGGATATGATCCTACATAATGCTTTGATTTTCAAGAGGATATAGAGAAAATGGCTTGTCCTTGGTGTTTAGAGCCATTTCATCGCTCCCTTCATTCTTCCAGGGAAAATGACCAACACTTTCTGTTTCCTGAGACTCTATCAATGTTGTTTAAATGACTAGATGAAAATGGTATTGTACTTAGCTTGTTCTTTCTGTATATTTCTCTCTCTTGTCCTAAAAGAGAAAATGTTTTTGCTTTCTGGGCTGATTCAATTACAGGAGACCCTATCGAGATAGCCTTGGTATTTGCTTTCACAAACACATAGCCATATTTAGACATTAGCAGAATTATAAGGTTCCTAGTGATCATTTGTGCTTGAAGATAATTGTGGCTTACATTTATGGCCAATTTTGGCTTCATTTCAATTGTTCCTACTTGCCTGCCCTCATTTAGATGCTAAGCCTTTTTCTTGTTTCTCTTCATCACCCATTATTTTTTTCCTTTTCCTTTTACGTTTCATCATCCCAGATATTTAAAGTATAGTGAGAGATGTTTAGCTTTTAATACTATTAAAACATTAAAATTGTCACTCTTATCCTACATAATACTGCTCCTTTTTTCCCATAAAATCAGCAGTCATGCCATTTGTTCTCAGAAATCTTTTATCATCTCATGTTACCCTTCATTAACTTTTAAATGAAGTACAAATTTAACCTGGTATTCAAGGTCTTTCATAACAAAGTTTATCTCTGATCTTAGTTGATACCATTAGGTCCACATATACTTTATCCACTTCCAAGTTTGCCTGTAAAATGTGTCCTGGGTCCCTATCAATGCTTTGCTGATTGCTTTTGTGATTTTCACCACCTAAAATAACTTCTCAACTGATAAAATTTGATCTTTCAAGATCCAGCTCTAAAGCCATATGGTAGAAAACCTTTTATTTAGTCCAGCTGGACTTCCTTTCTTCTTTCCATGGGCAATACACTTTTATTGATGAACCACTGCATGAGCATTAACTACTGGAAATACAATGGTGAGTGATTTAGCAATAGGAGTTTTGTGCCTTCGGGATTTTTTAAGTCCAGGAAGAGATGAATGAGTAGCACAGGAATGTGCAACAGGTGTTATAATGGAGAAACCACAATGTTCTATTGGGACACATAGGGAACTTAGCCCAGTCTGAAGCAGTGAAACAAGGATTCTAAGAAAAAGTGACATCTAAGCCCATGCTGAAATAACAATTCAGCACATGTCAGGATGGTGAAAAAGAAAGAGGAAGGAAGTTTCCATGTAGATGGAAAATATGTGGCCAAGTCCAAAGGTGAAAAAAGGTTTAAAATATTTGAGGAGTACACAGGATTTCCAAATAATCTTAGCATAGAACAAGTCAAAGAAGTGATGAAGGCTGACACTGAGAGAAAAGTAGGGGCTTTTAATAGTTGTTATTGAATTACAATAGGAAAGTTTATCCAGTAAGACAATAGAGTTACAGAATGAGAGAGGAGGGAGATATAGTTTGAAATTTTAGATTGGAGAATCTTCAGTATATTGATGACCACTAACTCAAAACAGAGCATGACATCACACAAGATGAGTATGCTGAAGTGACAATCCAAAACATAACCCTGAAGGACACCAATATTTAAGGAATGGTCAAGTAGTCTAAACAGAAATAGTCAGAGAAGTGGGAGAAAAAACAGAAGAGTATGATAGCACATCAACCTGCAAAAAATAAGGCAAGGCTGATCAACAAAGTTGAATGTTCCTAAGAACTGATGTGGGATAAGAAATGAAAAGTGCCCATTGAATTTAGCCAATAGGGAATCATTAGGAAGGAGCTCTGGCAAAAGCATTTTCAGTGAACTCATGGGGACAGAGCAAGACTGCCTTGGGTTAAAATGTGAAGGGGAGGTAAATGATGAAACCACAAGTGTGACAAATTATAAGAAAAGATTGTCTGTGAAGGAGAAAAAAGAAAGACATTGGTAGCTAAAGGTAAATATGGTTTGAAGAAAGGTTGTTTTAAATTATGAAAGAGATATGTTTATTTAGCACAGAGAAAGGGCCTATAGAATAACCAAAATTAAAAATGATGAACAGAGAGAAAACTCTTGTTAAGTAAGTTCCTGAGAAGAAGGTAAGGCATAGCACAGCACTAGCCTTAGACAGGAGACTAATTAAGTATTTGTAGCAACAGGAGAGTCAGAAAGTTAGATGCGTATTCCTAGCATGTGATGTACAGGTTTGGGGGCAGGCAGTTGGAGGAGCTTCCTGCATGATGACTTATACTCTCTAAAATTCCCTTTTGACTTCTTTGAACACTTTTCACCTGGTCTCATGAGTGTTTGGTTTACTTGTTCCATCTCAACCAGATTATAGTTTGGTGCTGTCCAATAAAAATATACTGTATTTTTTATAACATAAATCATATAATGTATGCCATAATGTAAATCATATAGAAAATATAAATTTTTCTCCTGTCCACATGAAGAAATGTTGAAAAAGAAGAAATTCATTTTAATATAGTTTATTAAATCCAATGTATCTAAATATTATAATACAACACATAATCTACATAAAATTAATGGCATGTTTTCACATCCTTTTTTTCCTAAATCTTTGAATCCTGATGTATATTTAACATTATATTAAATCTTAATAAAAGCTAGCCACATTTTAAGTGCTCAGTAGCCATATTTGGCTAGTGACTACGGACAGTACAGACATAGATGGTCAGTTTCTACGGACAGTACAGACATAGATGGTCAGTGACTATGGACAGTACAGACATAGATGGTCAGTGACTATGGACAGTACAGACATAGATGGTCAGTTTCTACGGACAGTACAGACATAGATGGTCAGTGACTATGGACAGTACAGACATAGATGGCCAGTATAATGAAAGAAGATACCATTACTTTCCTCTTTTGCTCACTCAACAGTTGAATTAGAACTACACAAAATGAAAACATCTATCAAAGTAGTCATAGGACATTCAACAATTTCTTTAAAAATATTTAATTGGTCCAATAAATAAAAATCAGTGCTATGTAATTTTTGTCTGATTTGTTACTGAAAAATTCATGTTTTCCTCTTTGAAGGCTTTTGTGACACTGATATAATCTTTATAAAGGGAAATGATGCTACCTTAATTTAAGCAACTTAGATGGGATTAAACAGCATTGTACCCATTTCAGGTAAATTACTATCCTGCTTTTCTAGAATAGATTCAGATTCAATAAGTATAGATTAATACAGAATTCTTCTGATTTGGTATTAGAGCAGTATGTCTTCCTTACAGTAAATTCTACTGTCTCCCAGGGAGGTGGTTGGTCCGGATTAGTGGAGAGACTTGAGGAACTGCAGGCTCCTCACTATTGCCTTTCCACACTCAGAAAGCAAATAAGCAACAATGAGCTTCTCTACTCTACAAACAGTCCTTGTGCAGATTGAAATCTACTTTTTCTTGGAGATATAGCTCCTGGCAGTGCCAAATGTGCTACACGAATAAAAGAGTTGTAGAATTATAGAATGTGAGAGTTGGAAGGGACCTTAAAAGTCATTTTATTCATACTTCTACACCCTCCTCTCCCAAGTAATTTTAAAAGTGAGAAAGGAGTTATAATAGTACATTTCTTCTGATACTAAAAGCAGAATTGAGTCCTTATAGTAGAGATTTTCCCTAGATTGATATAGTCCCAGTTATTTATTTTTAAAAGGCTTTGCACAGCAGAGGAAACCATCAACAGAATAAAAATATAACCAACTAAAGAGGAGAACATATTTGCTGATACATCTAATAAGGACTTAATATCCAAAATTTATAAGGAACATATAAAACTCAATACCAAAAAATAAACAATCCAATTAAGAAATGCGCAAAGGACTTAAGTAGACTTTTTTACAAAGAGAACACACAGATGGCCAACAGACATATAAAAAGATGTTCAGTGTCACTAATTATCAGAGAAATGCAAATTAAAACCACAATGAGCTATTATCTCATGCCTGTTGGAATGGCTATCATCAATAAATCAACAGACAGTAAGTGCTGACAAGGATGTGTTGAAAAAGAAATCCTTTTGCACTGTTGGTATGAATGCAGATTGGTGCATAGTGCTCTCCTCTGTGGAGAGCAATATGTAGTTACCTCAAAATAACTAAAAATGGATCTATTTTATGGCCCAGCAATGTCACTTTGGGGAATATATCCAAAGAAACCTGAAACATTAATTTGAAAGAATATGTGCACACCTACATTCATTGCAGTGTTATTTACATAGCCAGAGTTTGAAAGCAGTTCAAATACCCATCAGTAGATGAATGGATAAAAAAGCTGTGGTATGTTTACACAATGGAATACTACTCAGCTACAAAAAAGAAGGAATCCTTACCTTTTACAACAGCATGGAGGGACCCAGAGAGTATTATATTAAGTGAAATAAGCCAATTAGAGAAAGACAAATACCATATGAATTCACTTGTATATGAAATCTAACAAACAGAATAAACTAACAAACAAAACAGAAACATACTCATAGATAGAGAACAGGACTGACAGCTATCAGAGGGGAGGGGGTTGGTGGCTGGGTGAAAAAAGTGAAGGTATTAAGCAAAAAAAAGAAGAAAACTCATAGACAGAAATCAGTGTGGTGATTACCAGATGAAAGGGGGTGGGGGAGGTAAAAGAGTAAAGGAGGGATCAACAGTGATGGAAGGAGACTTGATTTATAAACACACGATACAATGTACAGATGTATTATAGAATTGTATACCTCAAACCTACATAATGTTTTAACCAAAGTCATCCCAATAAATTTAATTTTTTAAAAAGGTTTTCCCTAGAAACACATTTTCTTTAAAATTTTAGTCAGGCCAGACTGAATGCATGCTATACCCTACAGAATAATTCTTGAACATGTAACTTTTATATTGGCCTCTAATGAGAAATTACTGCACAAATTCTCTTCCTACAAATAGTTAAATTTTATGCATTCTTGAAGCATTGAATGTGTCCCTTTAAATGGATTCTCCCATTTATTTTAAATTTCCTGAAATAAAAAAGATCCCTGCTATGTATGGATGTCTTTGTCAGTTCCTGCCACTGTACTCCCAGCTGTGGCTACTGAAGAGCGCCCAACAGATTGCTCAGCTTTGCCTAATTCCTGAATCATTAAGATGCAGGCCTGGTGGTATATTAGAAACTAATTCTCTACCAAGAGGAATAAGAAAATTAGTCTGTAGCCCTATGCCAGGTGTCCCTTTCTCCCAAGGACTGCATCAGCACCGAGCTGAGCTTTCTTTCTCTCATCATCCCCCCTCCCTTTCCTCCACATTTCCATTCCGTTCTACTGAGCCACCTGCCCTTCTGGGTCCCTTGCAACAAACCCCAAGCCCAAACCCAGTTGTCTATGGCTCAAAGCAACCTTCTAGCTACTGCAGATCTTATCCTCCAGGGTCCAGTTCCTGTTCCCAGCATCGTCAGTCACTGTCTGCTCCCCTGATTAATTTCCAGTGGAACACCCTGACATCTTGGCTCAGTTCCCACACAGACTTCCAGGTATCAAGCCCACCCCTCCTTTGTCCTCCTTTGTTTGTCTTCCTTTAAATCAGACTTCCTGGAAAACTGTCCCAAACCTAGAGGATTTCCTGTATTACTCTGTATCTAGTGATTTGAACTGCAGACTCTTTTCCTTTGGAGTTACCACATCTACCTTAGAATTACTCATCTGAACCTAAATTTCCTTGCTTTCAGATAGCTTCTTCCTCCCCATTCTTTGCCATAAGGCACAGTGTGCTTCAGGCAAAAGTTACATAGAGTATCAGATTTTGGCCATCTTTAAGAAACAGAATGATAAATACTTGTTCGTGTTGTACTATCTTATTTTAGTGAGTATGAGGAGTTTTTCTGCAGGGTTATTATATTTTTAGAGTCTTTGATGGCTGTCTTACTAAAAAAAAAATCAATCATCTATCAATTTTAAACATCCAATTTAAAAGCCACCATCAAAACTTTGGCTATGGTATAGAGACTCACTAAGATGAGAAAAGAGATTCTACTGCTGTGAGTTCTGTTTATGTGGGAAACAACGGACACTCAGGTTGCTTGAGTAAGAATGGAAACATGTCATATAATACTGATTACTGTTTATTTTCCTTTACATTTTTTTTCTGCTTTTAAGATGCTAGGAAGAAATCCGTGGTGTAATGCCAAGACATAATTTTAGGTATGGAAATCTCTATTATCAGGGCTGTGCACACTAGAACACACCCTGGCCCATATATTAGCCTGTAGAGACTTTATCATATATTAGGCTGCAGGCAAAAGAAAAAAAAGTGTTTATATAGCCATCTTGAAAATTATCAGATAATATATCACTTGAAGGCTGTCATGTAAAATAAAACATTAAAGATAATATTTATGGGGGTTTGTGCTGTCCTAGCATTACAACCCTAATAAATCATTCTGCAGCATATACTCTCCCTCTTTCCTTCTGCCTTTGTAAAAGTTGTGCAGCATAGTGATTGGTTAGAACTTGGAAAGTTACAAGCCCAATAGAATCCTGAGTTGGAGAGTGGCGATTAAACCGTCATCCTGCAGGATGTTGCTCCCTAGTCTGTGAGCACCAAACTATATTTTGCACACTCCTTGCATGAAATTAAAACTAGTTTCTTATAGGAAAATGGCTGCATAATATAAAAAAATTTCCAATTTCCAAGTAGCACTAGAAAACTGAAAATTAAAAGGATATCAACCAGTACCAGTCATTTAGGCAATGTACTGACATTGAGCAGGTAGAGACATCGCACTAGCAGTAAGTTTAAAGAAATGTTGCTAAGTAAGTAAAGAGTTTGTCTTATAGCAGTTGTGAAGCTCTTCTGCCCTTTCTGGTGCATTCTATATCATTTTTGGTTCCTAAGTCAGGCTCTAAGCTGTCCTCAGTGAGTGGTAAAAAGTCTAAGCAAAAGTCAGCAAGTCTTCACCCTGAATGGTGTGGCTTAATGGATTGAGTGCCAGTCTTTGAACCAAAGGTTAGATGGTTTGATTCCCAGTTAGTGCCACATGCCTGGGTTGTGGGCCAGGTCCCCAGTAGGGGGTGCGCAAGAGGCAACCACACATTGATGTTTTTCTCCCTCTCTTTCTCCTTCCATTCCACTCTCTCTAAAAAAATAAAAAATAAAATAATTTTTTAGAAAGTCAGCAAGTTTTCCAATAGGTACCACATTTGAGAGGGAAATGCAGTAGTGAATAATATTTCCAGATGCAATTTTTAACATGCTGCCCATGTGGGCAACATTGTTCACTCAGCATTCAAAAATACCTTTTTTATGTTTTAATTTTTTTATTTGGATATAATGTGAGGTTGTTGCTGTTGTTCAGCCAGCCAGAGATACTAATGTATTCACAACTTAGAAGGAATGGAAAAAAATGGACTTGGGTTTTAAGTGCCATTAATATTCAGACCGAAACTTGCCCAGTGGGGACCCCTGGCCAACATGACAGGCAGATGTGCAGGGCAGCTAGGAATTCAGGAGGGGATGGTGCTACCCAGGTCCCCATTTTCATTTGTACTTTGTTTCTGTACATTAATCTTTGAAAAAGAAAAAATAATAAGTACCTCTAGGCTTTTATTTTCTTAGTCTTCTTCCACATGTAGTTGTTAATTTATACAAATATGAGGATGATTGTCCTTCTCCTGTTTGGAAATCTCATATCTTCTCATCAAGGTTGCTAAAATAGCAGGTACAAAATGCAACATGCCACCACAAGACTAAAATAAAACACTTATTACTACATGTAAAAGGCAGCTAAATGTGCACAAATATCCCTTTCTTATGTCTTACTCTATTGTTTAAGAAAGACACAAAAATAAATAGTATTTTTGTGTAATGTTGTGAATGAACACTGTGAAATCCATGCTGCAGACTTGCAATGAGATATTATAACTAATCTATAATGCAGTGTAGGGAGTATGATCCCATTGTCATGACCCTGCTTGAAAATTGTGTATATGTTTCTAATTGCCAATTAACACACTTTCTTCCTCAGTTAAAACACTTTCCCTGGATTTCAAATTTTCTCTAATTAAAGGTTGCTTCTTCTTTTTTTTTTAAGGCCTTGTCTTTCAATCCAGCTTCCTTTGATCAAATTGTAAATTTAGGCAAATGAATGTTAGTATCAAATTTATCAATATTTATCTTAATAAAAGAATTGGCAAACATTTGCACATTCAGTGTAAAACTGTTTAAATAATATGAGTTTACATGTATTTACATAATTTAGGGTCTCCCAACCCAGAAGCCAGATTTGTGATCTCAGAGAAGTTCTTTGATTTTTTTTAAGTTTGCATGTTTTTAAAACAAAGATCTGATAATAAGACAATACTGTAACACTCAAATTATTATACAAAATTCTGTAAAGCCCCTTGACAGTGGTTGGAGAGAACTGTTTTGGGACATGAGGAGCTAAAAACTCTAAAGAGGGTACCCTTTGTCACTCAAAATGAGAATAGTTTTATCCACATTTCTGGTCATCAAAGCAATCCATACACATAGTATACCAGTATGGATTGTGTACAGGAAAAGAAATCTTTCATAAGGCCTTTAGTCAAAGACATCGACTCTTAACATTTGGGGATATATATATATAAATATAAATATATATATATTTATATATATACACACATATATAGTTTTAATATTTTGTTTTAATATAAAAATAACTGGATTATATGATATAACATACTTTATTCTCTCCTTTTTTAAGTAACTGTGTTGTGGAAAAAATGTTATATAAACAAAGACAGACCTACCTGACAATTTTTTGTGGCTACATAGAATTCTATTGTATGTTAGGATCATTATGTGTTTAGTCACTTTCTTATTAATGAGCATTTTGACCATGTCAAATTTTATATTCTTGTAAATAATATCCATGAACCTTTTTAAAAATATAACTGTAATGTTAATCTGATTATACCCTAACTATATTTTAGTTGAATAGTTGGGCCTAAGAGAATACATATTTAGAATTATGATTTATTTTATCAGCTTGCCTATGATTAGCCTTTTTTCCTTTCTACTAGAAGGATACTTAATGGATACAGATGACATATATACATAGCACCAATGAAACCCATTTGGTATTTGTGAAATGCTTTCACATTCATTGAGTCATTTGGCTCTTATCCTGTGAAGCAGGCAGGGCAGCTGTAATACTCAACTGAGTCAAGCGAGGCAAGCAAGTACGTGTACTTCCTGGATGGTCCAAGGAGTGCTGCTTGCAGTTTGCCTTTCATTATCATCTCTTTTCGGAGCTAGGATGGTGGGTTAGTATATTCCTAGTTCAGATGTATTCAGAACTCTGATTTCTGCTACAAGAAAATAGCAGATGGCAACTGGCCTTTTATTTTCATGTTTTTTGCATCTAGTTTGTTGGATGGCATTGTGTACAGAAATGCTCCTAGTCTTTATTAGAGAAAACCACCTTCTGGGGTAAAATTAGCACTCAAATTTCCAAGCCTGCTGCTGTTGGGATACTTTATCATTGAGAAAGAGGAGATTGAACATGCAATGCCACTTTTCCTCTGAGGGCCAACTTCCCCATGGATTTCCTTACTAATAATGCTGACATTTCAAAACTGCCCTAGAGTCTTGATTTCTTTTTTAATACCTTGGACAAAGTCTAAATAAATAACTCTTAATTTAATGCCCATACGTCAGCTGAGACAAGTGGAATATTTAAGCAATGCAATAATAAAGGAAATTAAAGGAAAACAGAGGACACATGTCTTGTCATTATTGTGCTATTATATGATGCGAACACCAGCCAACAGTGTCCGCATCATTATGGATGAAATAAAACATACACTCAGACTACTGAGTCTGGTGGAGGAAAAAGGACGACAGCATGGCTTTTCTCTCAAGAGGAACAAATGCCACAGCCTCCGCCATGAACAGGCCTTTATTCTATATCTCTCTCCTCACATTACATGATGGTTCTCCTTCACTATCCCTAGGTTACTACAAAGGAGCCAATGCCCCTCGTTACATCACAGAAGAAGGGTATTAGCAAATGAAAGGCAAAAGTGGTTGAGCCAGTAACACTGGTCCCTGCAAGGCTCAGCATGGATTTTAGGAAGTTACAGTAAGCATTTACAGCATGAGGGAGTTTTAGCAAAGAGAAAGTTTCAAAAGAGCCTAAGTATATTGCAAATCTGATTACCCACGAGAGAACCTATCTGTAGGCCTGGGTCCTGTGCATCTCTGAGTGGGAGCTGGGCCCATGCCACACAGAAGGGTCTGCCACAATCACAGAGATTTGAGAATCTAATGTAAATTATGGATTCTCTTACTGGCTAAACTACACATGAGTAATAAAACATTTGTATATTAACTAATAAAGCTCATGGATTCCCTAGAGTCCATACATAGGCCACAAATAATAATTTTAGAATCTCTAGTGGAGATAATCTGATCTACAAAACTGTATTTTACTTTCTTGAGTCTTTCTTCATCTTAATAGACTGCAGCCAACACAACAACCCTCTACACCTGGACTCTCTAAAGTACAGATCAAGAGAGGCCAATACGCATTATTAACTAAATTCAGCCCCCACCCCCAATAGTTGGCTGTTTCTTCCATGACCTCACCTGTCAATCAATGCCCTGGTTCCACACAGACATCAAAAGGAGAGCCATGTTTCTATATAACACAGCTGTCATAACACACATACAGCAAAAAGAGATAAATCCACAAAGAACTTAGGTGGGGACGACCTTCCACCCTTCCCTTATTTACTGTCTTTCTCAACCTCTTTTCAATGTTTGATGTTGTTTCCTTTTTATTTGCTAAGTAAAATTTCCAAATCTGTATTATTTTGAGTTCTAAGGAATTCTGTGACTTGAAAAAAAAAAATCTTTTTCTCTGTATCTTAACCAGCTTCTAGGACACACTGGCTAAACAATAATGAATCAATAAACCTGTGGTCTTTATGTTCCCTGGAAGTAGAGGGGTAGCATGTTCTTGTGCAGCAGAGAATATACTAGAGAGAGCTGAGCAAACTACTCACAGACAAGATCTCTGCATCCTTAGCAGAGGATGAGAGAGACCAGAAAAACAGACGATTTCCTGAAGCAGGAACTTCTGAGATGAGATAGAAAATTGGGATTTGATACAGAATGCAATATGAAAGTTGATATTAAAACAAAGAAATGGCTTTCTGCAAAGCCATGTAAAAGTTACACAAGTGAGGTTTTCTGTATAGGGCACCTTAACAAGATGTTTTACAGTCCAAAGTGTGGTGCAGTGAAGGAAGGAATGCCTCTGGCTCCTTTGGTAATTTAGTAGAGTAGCTTTCTTCAATTTATCTATTTTTAAGTCTAAAGAAAGTTTGTTCATCTTCTACCCCTCAAAAAATAAACCAGTTGTTCACTGGGATTTGATGTGTGGGTTTCCTTTTTAGTGCTACATAGTTTCAGGAGCAAGCTAAAGTAGAGTTTTTTCTTTAATGTGTATGGAGGAGTGATAAGAGGACTCTAGTGCTCCTCTTTTGTGTGTGTGTTCACTCATTCTCTGCATAATTGAATTTCCTCAATTATAGATTCATTCCCTTCCCTATTAAAGTATTATGGCATGTTATACACACACAATTTGGAGGGAAGGAAGGAAGGAAGGAAGGAAGGAAGGAAGGAAGGAAGGAAGGAAGGAAGGATGGAAGGATTTTGTAATCATTTTGATAAAAAGAATGACTGTTTTGTCTTTCATGCACTTCAATGTCAGTTCATAAAAGCTTTTCTGGGCTTGTTGACTTCCCATTGACCTCAGCATCATGACTTACTTGGCCCTCAGCCCCAGGAAATCTGCATATTGCTCTCCAGAGTTAGGTAGCATATAGTGTTAAGGGTTGTAGCCTTGGCAGAAAGCTGGGTTTTAGCTGTGATGTATTATCTAACATTTTTACTTTAGCAGGTCAATCCCCACTACCCCCAATTCAGGACTAAGTTTCTGCATTTCTACAAGGTCAATTCATTTATTTTTATCATCAGTAGCTTGTGAAAAATATACCTGTGTCAGACACTGTGAGTCTAGATAGCCCTTATCTCACTTTATGGTCCATAATCTTCAAGCATTGTTTTTTTAGCCCATGGCAGGGCTTACCACTGAGTCCATTTTGCTGCTGATAATCATGATATAGTCTCTGAATCCAGTCAAATGATTCCTTATTCCCCAGTGAGTATTAAGGGTTCTACATCTAACTCTCTCAAAGACTGAATCATACCCCCCAACATGACTACTGCTACTGCACCCCTGCCTCCTAACCCCTGGCTATTGGAAACTCCTTTTCACTGTCCATTTTCTGGTTAAAATTGACACTTTGGCCTCTGTCCCAGTGTTCTTGAGGTCTGCATCCTGCTTTCTCTGTAAGTTGATCAGTCTTGATCTCTGAATGATCAACCAGCCTTATTCCATGCCACAGAAAGGCTCCACCGGGCGCATTTGCTGCGGGCTTTCCCTCAACAGAATAATTCTGCCACATTTTAATCCCAGTTCTGACAGAATTCTGATTAAATACACCAACCAAAAAATAGAAAATGCTTATGGCAAGTCTTCAAATACAGCATACTTGGGTTGGTTTGTTTTTGCTGCTTATCTAAATAGTAATGCCAAGCAACAAGAACTTTGTATTCTAGCTAGTAACAAACCAAAAGGAAACGACACACCACATTTCTGTTATCTCATCATCCTCTTTTCTCTGTTCTTCTTTATTTTTGGTTGTGTCAAATATATGTGCATAGCCTTCTCACCTCCCAAGCACTGGCTCTCATTAAAACTTTGGTTTTAGAAACATGCACACATATATATGCAATTAAATGCAGGATTTAACTTTTCACCTGGGAAACTGGAAGGATAAGGTGAGCTAAGCTTTTAATTACAAGTACCCATTCTGGGAGGCAGGGAGTTTGAGCTTTCGACAGCTACTGCTGCTCAGCCTAATCCCATCTTTCAAGAGAGAAAAAGAAAAGCCCACATGTTTCTAACTATAAAAATGTTGACTTAATATGTTCAAAAATTTTTAATATATTTGCTAATGTAAAAACTGCTTGAAAGCCAGAGAAAAAATATTATTGTTGTTGTAAGATGAAGGATTGATATATGTATGTATGATTCTTTGGCTCCTCTTAGATTCTTGAATTATTCTATTTCTGTTTTGTTTAAGGTTGTCTCAAGATATACAGAAATTTGAGTATCCTGCACATTCATAACTGCTTTCATCCAGAATCCCAAATCTCTTTACAAATACTAATTATTGCAATCTAATGTCACTGGAAATTGTTAAATATGCTCCAAAGAGGTTAAATACTTTAAATCCTAATTTACAAAGTAAAAACTAGAACTTGGAAAAGCTAAGCTGCACTAGGGATGTAAAAAGGGTTTTGGTTGAAACAACTGGAAATGACAGCTGTCATCCCAATTCCCTAGTCCTTGAGCTCATTTGCTATCCTCCATTTCTTGAATTATTGTACATGTAGGAAGATAGGCTGCCATTGTAATTCAGGCCCTAAAGATCTCTTTTCTTTCAAACAATATGTAACTCCTAAAAATATCATTTTAGAGTAGTGGTATCTTTCCTGGTCAAACTTTAAAATATTTCTTTCTCTTTAAAAACCAATAATTGAAATCAGTGAAATTATTTCTCCCCTTTTTAGCAATTTCTAAATATTTACCAACTGGATTCTCTTTTGTAAGTTAAGAAACAGAGATATACACACATACATTTATAGGTATGTGTATATGTATAAGTACATATGTGTGCTTGCATATATCATATATACATATATATCATATAAATATTACACACACAAAATAAGACAACAATTATTCCTATTTAAGATCTTAACATTAGGAACAAGTAAATGAGAATCTCTTACGCTTATACAACCATGTATCGATATATTTCTAGCACTGCCTTCTTATTTCCAAGACCTTATCTGTGTTTAGAGTTTTGGTGAAGCAGGAGGACATAACCTCTGTACACATGAGCTAATAGTCTAACTTCATCTCAGCATTACTTTAATATATTTTTCTCTGAAAGACTATTGAGCAAGAGGTGTTTCAAAGGCAAAATTCTAAATAAGTATAAACAGCCTAGAAAGTGTGTCTAGAGACCAAGGCTGATCATAGAATACATAATAGATAACAGAAGAATTTTATTAGGACTTTCATAGGCATCAAGTAAATACATGTGGTATTAGGAGGTATCAGAGTAGATATTTGGAGAGTGAGTATAAAAAATGTGAAATATGCACTATTGTGTGTAGATAAGGAAATCAAAAGACTGCCATTGGCACAAATGGGTTTTTATTGAGATTGTAAAGAGACTTGCTAATGCTACAAGCAGGTATTGCCTTACTTCCTGAGCTGTATCCTAGAGTATGATATTTCTATATGGAAAAAGCCCAGCTATTGTTAATATAATAACAATTTGTGTGACCTCAGTATAACCCAGCAGCCAAGGAGAGTGGACTGGAATGCGCATGTGTAAGCAATGATGACTTCACTGTACTGGTGGGGGTAGTAGATGCTGTTGAGTGAGCATGTGTACTGTGTGGCCATTGCATTCAAAATGACTGAGCAGGTAGAGCAATGAATCTGCATCAAATTTTGCCTTAAGCTTGAACATTCTTCCTGGGAAACTATTTGGATGATTCAGGAGGCTTTTGGGGACAATGCAATGTATGCAAATAAAAGTGAGACACAAATGCTTCAGAGGTGGTCAAGAATCTGTTGAAAGTGATTCACATTCTGGAAGGCCTGCAATAAACAGAACACCTGAGAATGTTGAGCATGTATGGGCTGCAATCAACAAAGATCAGCGACTGACAGTGTGAGAACAAGAAGCTGATCTGGGGATTCCAAAAACAACTGTGTCTGAGATTTTGATGCAGGATGTTGGCATGAAATGCGTGTGGCAAAATTTCGTCTGCAGCTTCTGCTACCAGAGCAGAAGGAATATGCTGCAGTTGGAAGAACTGTGTGTGGTCCCAAGGTACCTAATTTAAAGTGGACGGAGGCATCATTGTCCTATGTTCAATGTTTCTTTTATCTTGTATGTTCAACAAATGTCTATTTTTCATAGTACATGGATGGATACTTTCTGGACAGACCTCATATACTTTGTGACTGAATTGAAGGAATATGTTTTCCTACCTGGATGTCAATCAAAGAGTATTTTTAGCCATCCCTTTTGGAAGTAGGTGATGTTAAGTAGAAGAAGAGATATTGGTTGGTGAATGGATAAGAGGCTAGTAAAATATCTCACTTAGCTATCAGGCCACTTTTTGTGCCTCTCAAATAATTAAAACAATTTATTTCCTTTTCACAAACATCCATACATCCATTTATTAGAATTACTTTTATAAATTTTTAAGTGTTCCCAAGGACCCTTCCAGCAAAAAGTGATGGTTATAACTTAATACTTCTCTGCCAACAATAATTTCCCTCAAAACATACTTTTGGTTAATAGATGACCTTGGCTTTTATGGTCTCAAATTCAACGTGTAGAATGCCATTCCCAAAATTGAACTGATTCTTCCCATAGCCCAACGTTAGGGAAATCTAAAAGATTGTTACACTTCTTAACTAGGTTTTGGCACAGAATCACAGGCATGAATATCCCAAAACCTGAAATCTGTGGACTCCTGGGCTCAGATTTTCTGGATTCTGTCTGATAATTGAATGATTTGGGCATAGATTATATGTGAGAATTAATGTGTTTGGTCCTTGTATGGTTTATGTCTATATTATATATCCACATCTGTATTTATTTTATGAGTTAATAGATGTACATGTAAAAATTTTCCTAGCCTATGTTTCAAGCACTGTTAGCCATCATGGGTGTTGTTACTATTGTTTCATTTGTCTTTTTTTTGTGTGGCTGTTATATGACATAATAACTGTTCCAGGGAAGGGTGGGCCATGGTTTGAACTTGCATGATTAGCAACTCTTAGATTGGCACATCACATACCAACAGACATCCTGACCTAAGTAACTCTCCTGCAAACAGAGAGCTTTATCTCACTTCTAGGGCTGGTATCTTATAATCTAGAACATTCCTCTGTGATTTGACACTCTGTTTCTGATGCTGTCTCTTGGGAAGTAGTTTCAGGACCTTCAGAATGTGAGGCACTATGTATGACCATCTAGTGATCTTTGAACAAGCAATCTCTGTAGACGATGAATTTTTGATCTGGCCAGGTATTAAGGGGATTCAGAGAGTAGGCTACTAAGGGTGTCCTGGTGAAGCTCACCTGGGGCTTTTCCTGGGGGTTGTGGAGGCACAAAGGACTCTGACAGGCTGCCCCTGGAGGCTCTGGTACTGTCTCATAGCTGCAGGTCCACATGAAAATGGACTCATATCTTGAGTTAACCACTGTTCGGACTGATGCATGAAAAAAGTGAAATTGCATCTAGTTTTGAACTACGCTTTGTGCTGGAATGAACTCTGAGTCATACTTCAGAAGCCCAGGGTTACTATCACACATCGGAATGACCTTTCCATCTTGTCACTGCCTGTGCACCATCTTCTCTAACGTTTCTCATCCCCGCAGTTCATCTCTCCAGTCTCTAGGCTAGGCAGCAGCCTCCCTACCTGCTCCCATCATCATCTATCCTGAGATTGTGAATTGTTAACAGTCAGATTTCATCTGCCAAATTCCTCAAATCTCCACAAATTAATAGTATTGCATAGCTGTTTAGATTACAGACTTTGGAATCAGTCCAACTCGCCTTCATTTTCCTTCTGTAACTGGCTGACTATTTGTCCTTGGACAGGTTATTTAACGTCTATGAGTCTTCCTTTTATTTCCTATAAAATGATGATATCAATAACTACAATTTATGGAGTTTCTGTGAGGACCAAAAACAATGGTATATATAAATTGCTTGGTACCAGCCAGCAGTTGTTTAATTAAATGAGATGAATATACAAAATACTCAATACAATTATTTTTTCATGAATGAGCCCTCAATATAACTTAGCTATTACTAGTATTTGCTACTTTGGCCTTTTATGCTTCCCTCACTCCCTTCTACCTCTTTTCTCCTCTTTGGGATAAAATAACAGAATAATGGATAATCTCTGTCCTCTAGCTGCTGAGGGTGGAAAGGTGACAAGGGCAGGTAGAAGAGAAGTGCAAGCAAATTGTTATGGGGATTCCGAGTAGGGAGCAATCGATTCCGCTAGAGAGGAAGGTGTCAAAGATGGCTTCGCACAGCAGGGGGCATCTGAGCTGATACTTGAAGGACTAAAACTGATTGCTTAATGTTAAGAATGAGGGAAGGAGAAAAAGACAGGAAATGTGATCACCGTCAAATGTATTTGACCTGCCATAACTTGCCAGGTAGTAAGAGTGAGGTCAGCAAAATGGCAGCTGTGTGCTGAGAAAAACATCTATTCAGAAAGGTTTGATTAAATATTCGGTTACTGTTTCTTGACTCTGGAAAAGACTCCAAAGTGTGCAAGCGGAGGACTAACAGTTAAATTCTTATATTTGTTTTATTTTAAGGTCTTTATGAAATCTGTAATGAAATAGATGTTCCTCTGAGGAAGCACATTTTTCTGACTCAGAGATAAGATGGTTTGCAGTCTTATTTTGGAGGCATCCTTCCCCAAGGCTCTACCACACACACAAATCTATCCAAATCCAATAGATTTGTTGGATCATAAATAAAAATAACAATGAAAGTATAACCACTCCTCTTTGCAAATATTAATCATGACTAACCAAAAGTTGGTTTGGTGTTTTAAAGGCATAAGAAAAATTTCCTCCTGGACAAATACAATTGCTTGTGCTTACACTCATATCATTTCAACGAGCATTACAGGAGCCAGAGTGATGGGTGTGAGACTTGGAGGAGAGTGCAGCAGGATGGCATTGCAGGAGAATCGTTATGGTGATCACTTGTCATTGCCTGTAAATCCTATTGGTCTTCTTGCCTCAGCTTCAGCTTGGACTTAACTTACACTTGAGAAATAATTCTTTATCTTCTGCACCTTTTCCAGAATTCATTTTATTCATCTGTCTGGCTGCTAAACTACCTTGACTATCCTATTACCCACCTTCAAACACTCTTTAAAGCCAAGAGAAATAATATTTTTGTATATGTATATAAAACATAGCTCATATGCTATTGCGTCGGATAGGATGCTTCTTATGATATAAACCAACAAAGGGTACTTGAGACAGCCCAGAGTGAGTAAAATGTCATTGAATTCCTCCTAAAAATGTTTGTGTTAATAGACTATTTAGAAATCCTATAATCAGTCTTGGCAAATTTTACCCTCTCCAAAATTTGTGCTGGGATTTTAGAATAATAACTCTAACCCAGATATTATGTTAGGCAATGAATATTGTCCTTTTTCTTTTTCAATATTTTCTTATTCCATTGTGTTTATATGTTAAAAAATATAAATATTCTTCTGATACTCAAAAATGATGTTTTTCTTTGCTATCATTCACTGGCTCATCTCCTATATGACTAAATGTGACTACCCCACCCTCTGCATACATTTACTCCTTAATAGAACTTGGCCTTTAAAATATTTCTAGAAGAAAAATCTCAAATTAGCATCAAGCTCAGTGTTAGATATAAAATGATATCTCAATGTCAAATGAATGAATGAATGAATGAATGAAAATTAATAACCAGGGATGTTAGGACCTAAAGTGGAATTACTGTATATTCTTCATTCTTGGTATTTACTTTATATATAATATGTTTAATTATTTTTAAAGGGGGTACGTATCTGTGAAGAAACTGCAGAAAGTATTTTGATAAATGCATTAGTAAGCTTGACAGAAACCTCTAATTTCAGGCCCAAAATGGTTATACTGATAATGACTTTTAAAATAATTATAAAATGCAACTTCACATTTGAAGCACAACTGCCACTGCCTTCATTGCTTGTTAATTTTTTTCATCCCTCTGAGATGCACCCCTAGCTCTCTAGATATTCTCTTTGAGAGAGACTTTCATAAAGTTCTGCAACAAAAATTTTCCTGTGGTAGTTTGCCACAGATAACTATAATTCCATCTTTCAGTTAATGAATTATCCCCTGACCAACATATTAAGAGGAATGCAACTAGCTTTCATCACCATATCTTAAACGCTTAACCTGGATCTTTTTATGATAACCTGGGATTTTCTTTCTACCGAAGGAAGCAGGAGACAAACCTTAGTGGGTTGACATGTGAAAAGACAGAATTAGGAGTTATACATACAAGTGCACACGGACCAGAGTATAAGACTTGAAGGCGGGCTTGGATGGGGAAATGCAAACTCGGAGTTGGTTAGACTAGGAGATAGGTGGGTTTGGTGCCCCACAGAGTGAAGAAGGCATGATAAGTGGTTCATACAAACAGAGGGAGCTATGAAGACCCCATTTTGTCTACGGCTGAACATAAACACTTCAGTAAGGTGATTTACACTTGCACTGTACATATTAATAAGATAAATATGCTATCACCTGCAAATGATAGCTTGTTGAAAGTGAATAATATCTTCTTCTAGGCAGTAATTTCTACTGATTTACTATTAAGACAGCATTCCTGAGTAAGCATGATTTGTATCCTACATGACAGATAATCTTTCCTTTCTGTCTCTAAGAATATACATAGCACTCTTTACAAAGGTAGAGTCAAGTAGAACAGGGCTGACTTCTGAGATCTTTGAGTTCTCTGCTGGTATTTAATGCTCCCCTAATTGGAATAAACTTTGCACTCCTTTTAAATTCAGTCAATTTTTTCTTAACATTTTCTACCCACCCAAAATAAAGAAGACTTTTAAACTATGTTAGTAAGAATATTTTTATTCTCATGCAAAACTTTTGCCATAACCTAGATTTCAAATCACAGATACTTATTAAGCATCTAATGTATGCATAGGCTTTGGCAAAACCACAAGACTTTCTAATTTACCAGCTTTAAGAAGGTAAAAAGTGGAGACCAGGGACTAGTCTATTTATTTCATAGTACTTTGTTATAGGATAACTAGAGAGGAGAAGAGCTCTTTTAAGCAATTCCTCTTTAAAGCACCACTGATGGCCCTGTGTAATGGTGCTAAATGATCCTTACATGTAGGCTGCGTAAGGCTTTTTGGTTCTGCAGTCACATCCCACTTTTGCCCTAAGAAGTTCTCTTGTCTTTTTTAGCATACTGAATGTACACACCACTTCCAACACAATCAGATTGTCACTGCTCTGAATTTTCATGACTCTTCCTCCCCCCTTAACCAGCTCTCATTCTCTACTCACTGTCAGTTCATTTCCCCCAAGCCCAAACCCATCCTTTCTCCTTGAATGTTTTTAGGTCTTTCTGGCCTGATGTTCCCAGGTTCTATCATTTGACTAATGGCATCTAAATTCGAGACGAAGAAGATTATAAGGCTAGAAGTTTCTGTTTCAAACCACCCCCCATTCTTTTGTCTTTGTTTGGCCTGCTTTTTTTCTTTTATTTATTCTAAACTAAACTTCTTTTCAGGCATGGAATTTATAAGAATTCTTCTGTTCCATAAATTCCTAAATTTACCTTTATTTCCTAACTTCTTAAGCCAAGTACTATTTGTCATTTAATTCATTCTGGCTTGAGGGAAAAGAAAAGTCACCCTCCAGATAACTTACCTGTCTTACTCTGTTACTTTATGGGGAAAGAGAGAGAGAGAGAGAGAGGGAGGGATCGATCCTGTGTCTGATTTTTTGTTGTTGTTGTTGTTGAACTGTTACTAGAGAAAAAATCTTATAAAGAATGTGAACTTGTAAGAATCATGCCACATGAGAAGGTGCCATCAGTGCATTTTTTGAGATGTTTATAATATATGTGCTAGAACTTTTTCTAATCACAATTCACAATGAAAATATTTTGATATTTAAGACCAAATCTATGACCTTAGCTGAAGTGGAATAGTTATGATAATACCAAAAGCTGCTCAGGGAAACATGGTCTGATCTATAAGGAACTTCCATGGCCAGGATCCCAGGGATAGCCTTAGGTTGAACATTATATATAATAAATGAAATTATGAAAGTAGAGGTCAGAACAGTGCTGGGCACATAGAAAACACTCAATAGATGTTAGCTTCTCTTCTTTGTATTTGTGGCTTTTCTACATCTTTGGTTCCTTTCTTCTCTCTCTCTCTCTCTCTTTCTCTCTCTCTCTCTATATATATATTCATATATATTCATATATATATATTCATATATATTCATATATATTCATATATATTCATATATATATATTCATATATATTCATATATATTCATATATATTCATATATATATATGAATCTACCCAAATATTTTCATTTATGGTATTATAATTATTTTCTTTGAAATATGAGGATATTTAATACCTGCATAAGGCATATGATATGAGTTTATGTATTTCAAACTTGGAGTTGAGAACCAGTACATTGTGAGCTAAACTGCATAATGAAATACATAATGGGGAGCAGTAAGTCTCATGCATTCAGGTCCTATCATGCGTAATAATTTCCAGTAACAGTTCTGACTTAGAAGCTAGTAGACATAGACCTTTGTCCTACATGCTTTTCCACATTAGAATCAAGGACAGCAATGGAGAGAACTTGATGTTAGTGTAACATTGGCAGGTCAGCTAGTCAAGACCTCTTTTTGGTAAGCTTCCTTCTAATTTTAAACTGTTCAAAATTGTGTGTTTCAGGGACTACTTCTTGCCTCCTGCTATGTATACAAAGTTTGTAATTCATTCCTTACAACTTTTGGGCTAGCTTTTATTTTCAGTTGTTAAATAAACTAGAAAGATGTAAGAATTACTTTTACTTAGATGTTTTCAAGCATTTCCATAAAGTGTTTTCATAATATATTTTCTCAAATTACAGTTTTATGTTTTTCTCTTTAATACCTATGTTCCTAAGGAAATGTCTTTTAAAATTTTAGTCTCTGTTTTGCTTTGCCCAGTTGTCTTGCCCCTGATGAAACAGAACTGTGATGACAAGAGCACCTCTTGCTAAACCCTTAAAGAACAATTGGATTAGCTACACTCATAATTTAATTTAGACAATTAAAATAATACATAATTACTTATAAAGTAAAGCTCTAAATAGATTTAAATGTACTTCCTTTTTGGATCCAAAATATTTTATTTCACTAAAATTAGCATTATTATATTACTATTTTATGAACATGAATAAAGCTTGAACAGACTAAAAAGTAAAATACTTTCATAAAATGTATAAAGTCCCACATACTTGACTGCTTCCTAACTTCTTTTTTTCATTTTATTTTTTTATTTTTTAATTTTATTTAATTGTTGTTCAAGTACAGTTTTCTGTTTTTTATTCCCATCCCAGCCCACCCCCCAGCCCTCCCCACCTCCCTCCCATTTCCACCCCCCTAGTTTTTGTCCATGTGTTCTTTATAGTTATTTGTTCCTGTAAACCCTTCCTCTTTTCCCCTGAAATTCTCTCCCCACAGGTCTTTTAAGACCATTGAATATAATCACATGCAAGGCTGTAATGACAAATGTGTTTCTCTAACTAAAATAGTTGTAAATATGCATGAGTTTAGCTTATTCACAATTTTAGACTGTGACCACTACCTGACTCAACAACTCAACTCCACATTTATATTTTCATTTATGTATTCTGTTTCTTAGCCATGCAATCTAATTTTTTCAGATTAAATAACCTAATATTTAAAAGAATCATCTACATTGAAGTAACATTTACTTAACAGATATTTATCAAGAGCTTATTATATGCAGTACTGTTCTACCTACTGGGAATGAAGAAATATAAATACAAAGCCCCTGCTATAATAAACACCTATTCTACATAGGGAGGCAACTGGTATAAAGTAAATGGGTAGACCTGGCCAGTGTGGCTCAGTTGGTTACAGCATCATCCTGTAAAAGTGAAAGGTTACAGATTCAGTCAGGGCGCATGGCTAGGTTGTGGGATTGGTCCCTGGTCTGGGCACACTGGCAAACAATCAGGGTTTATCTCTGTTTTCTCTCTCTCTCCCTCCCTTCCCCTCTCTTTAAAATCAATAAACATATCCTCAGGTGAGGGAAAAAATTTGAAAAACTAAATAGGTAAATTTCATAGCAAGTAGGATGATACTAAGTGTTACAGAGAAAAATAAAGCAGTTAGCAAGAATGGAGATTCCTGTTCCTACAGTGGTAGTGTTGTATAGCTGTGTAGGTGTGTGTATGTTCATGTGTTTGAAATTATTTTTAACACAGTTGGCAGGAAAGATTCATAATAATGTAACATTTGAGCAGACACTAAAAGAAGCAGCAAGACAAATTAGGAAGCTCTGGAAAAGGGTTTTCCAAAAGAAAACAGCAGATATGAATACCCTAAATCAGGGTTGTCAGACTCATTTTCACTGGGGCCACATCAGCCTCCCAGTTGCCTTCAAAGGGCCGAATGTAATTTCAGGACTGTATAAATGTGACTACTCCTTAACTAGGGGCAAGGAGCTCAGCGCTGCTGCCGGGTAGAAACAAGGTGCCTGGTGGATAAAACAAGGTGGAGGGCCGGCTTCAGCTTGAGGGGCTTGTGTTTGCCACTTGCACTCTAAATGGTGCCTTTGCCTCATATGTTCAAGAAACAGCAAGGAAACCAGAGTGGCTGGGACAGAAAAAGGGAGGGAGTGTGATAGGAGATGAGGACCGAAAATAACAGAGCGGGGCTCAGGGATAGAAGGTTATATTCAGGTCTCTAAGGCCTTTGTAAAAATTTTTACTTTTTTACAGGACTGCACAATCTGCTTTATGTTTTATTCTTTAGGTTTTTCTTTTGTTTAATTTATCGAATTATATTTTACAAGCAACAAAATACACTTGTCATAAATTTTCAGTTCTAAGAGTCTTGACCATTACACATTTGTATAAAAGTTATTTATTTATTTACTTACTTACTTTTAGGCAGAGGGGAAGGGAAGGAAAAAGAGAGGGAGAGAAACATCAATGTGTGGTTGCCTCTCACATGGCCCCCACTAGGGACCTGGCCTGCAACCCAGGTATGTGCTCTGACTGGGAATCGAACAGGCAACCCTTTGGTTTGCAGGCTGGTGCTCAATCCACTGAGCTACACCAGCCAGAGTCATTTGTATATACCCATGTAACCATCACCTGGAATACAATATAGAACACCAGAAAATTCCCTCTGGCATTTTTCCCATTCAATTTTCCCTTTTTCCTGTTCTTGACCTTTGAATAAACAGAACCACTTAGTATGTACTCTTTTGTTTCTGGAATCTCTTGCTTAGTGTAATGTTTCTGTGTTCTTGTTATGGCTGCATACTATTCTAACATTTATATTTTTATATTCTTTATTTATCCATTTTCCTGTTGATGGTTATTTGGGTTTTTCTAGGTTATTTGGGTTGTTATGAATAATGCTGCTATGATATCTTTTTGAGGACATATGTTTTTATTTATTTTGAGTATATACCTAGCTGTGGAGCTGGGTCATAGGGTATATGTTCAATTTCATAGTAAATTGCAGAACAGTTCTTCAAAATGGTTGTATAATTTTATACTCCCACCAGTACTTTATGATGGCTATGATTGCTCTCCACTCGTATTGCTAATATTTTTACATTTTAGTCATATAAGTAGGTATGAAATGGTCTTTGTTCAGATTTGCTTTTCTCTGTTGGCTAATGATGATGATAACCACCTTTCCTATGCTTATTGGACATTCCTATACTTTTCTTTGTGAACTGATGTTGCATGTGTTTTGTCTATTTTGCAAATGAGTGACTTTGTTTTGTTAAATTGTGGAAGTTCTTTATATATTCTCTCAAAAAGTTTTATATATATAAAATAGTCAGTCCAAGGAAAAGGCAGCAGCTGAGTGGTGAAGATGAGGGCTCAAGGTAAATGAAGTAGCACCATGTCTCTCGGCTAGACTGTTAGAACAAACCCTTCCACTGAAGTTCTTGAAGTCCCCCTGTGACCAGAGCCACCAATGATAAAGCTCCCTCAGGAATAAGCGGCTCTGGGGCACTGGTCAAGATAGCTCCATACCCTGCACCCAGAAGATATTGAGCTATCCTTTTGTCCCTGGGATGATTCCCACTTGATCCTGGCATATAATCCTTTTAATACATTGTTGAATCTGAATTTCTGGTCAAGATGGAGGTGCAGGTAAAAACACTTCACCTCCTCGCATAACTACAGCAAAAATTACAACTAGGCTACAAAACAAATATCACCCAGATTCCTCAGAAAATCAAGCTATATGGAGTCCAACAACCAAGGATCGAAAGAAGCCACATTCAGTCCTGGCTGGTGTAGCTCAGTGGATTGAGTGTGGGCCTGCGAACCAAAGGATTGTGGTTCGATTCCCAGTCAGGGCACATGCCTGGGTTGCAGGCCAGTTCCCAGCAGGGGATGCACGAGAGGCAACCACACATTGATATTTCTCTCCCTCCTTCCCTTCCCCTCTAAATATAAATAAATAAAAAATAAAATAAAATGAAAAAATAAAAAAAAAAAAAAAAAAAAAAAAAAAAAAAAAAAAAAAAAAAAAAAAAAAAAAAAAAAAAAAAACAAAAGCCACATTCATCCAGATGGGTAGGAGGGGCAGAGATTAGAGAGGCAGGGAAATGTTGAGAGGCATAAAAAGTGGAAGGAGTAGGTGGTCCCACATTCACCTATGGTGGATAAAACTTAGGAGGGATACCTCCAGAGTGAGTGATCCCAACCCCAGGCTAGGCCACCCAGCCCAGAGATCTAGTGCAAGGAAGATAAGTCTGCATAACTTCTGGTTGCAAAAATTAGTAAGGGGTAGCAGAAGAAACTGCAGGATTCTCAGGAGACTTCTCTTAAAGGGCCAACAAAAGTTTCAGGACTCACACAGACCCACCCCCTCTGGGATTCAGCACCAGGAAAACAACTCAAAGGGCACAAGTGACATATGGAGAGAAAGTGAAATGACAGGAAACAGGGTAAGTACTGGGAGACAGCTTCCTCCTGGGCAAATCTTCAGAGGTCAGGCAGCAGCATTGTCCCCTCTTTGAGCCCTCCCATACACAGAGCCACAAAGTAGTGAAACACATTGCCTTGCCCTGGCGATTACCTAAGGATCCATGCCCCACCCCCCAACACACAAACACAATTTACAGATATTTTTCTACAATAGGCCATGCTAAGACAGGGAATCAAAGCAGCTGTACCTAATACACAGAAACAAACAAAGGAAGGTCGCTAAATTGAGGAGACAAAGAAATATGGCCCAAATGAAAGAACAAATAAAACTCCAGAAAAAAGAACTAAAGAAAATGGAGATAAGCAACCTGTCAGATGCAAAATTCAAAACACTGGTCAGGATGCTCAAAGAACTCACTGTATACTGCAATAACATAAAAAAGACCCAGGCAGAAATAAAGGTTACATTAAGTCACAGGTGACAAACACAAGGCCCACGGGCTGAATCTGGCCTTCCATCTTGTTTTATCTGGCCCAGCAACTTGTTTCTACACAGCAATAGTACCAAGCTCTCGCTTAACTGTTAAGAAGTAGTTACATTTATATAATCCTGAAATTACATTCAGCCCTTTAAAGGCAACTGCAATGCTGATGTGGCCCCTGTTGAAAATGAGTTTGACACCCCTGCATTAAGTGAAATGAAGAAAAATCTACAGGGAACCAAGAGTGGCAGGGAAGATTTCAGGAATCAAATCAATTAGTTGGAACATAAAGAAGAATAAAAAAGCATTCAATCAGAACAGCAAGAAGGAAAAAAAAATTTAAAAATTGAGGCTAGAATAAGGAACTCCTGGGACATCTCCAAAAGTACCAATATCTGAATCATAGGATGCCAGAAGGAGAAGAAGAAGACTAAGAAATTAAAAACTTATTTGAAAAAATAATGAAAGAAAACTCTCTTAATTTAGTGAAGGAATTAGACATACAAAACCAGGAAACACAGACAGTACCAGACAAGTTGGACCCAAAGAGGAACACACCAAGACATATCATGATTAAAATGCCAAAAGTTAAAGATAAAAGAGAATCTTAAAAGCAGCAAGAGAAAAGCAGATAGTTACCTACAAAGGAGTGCCCATAAGATTGTCAGATGATTTCTCAAAAAGAAACTTTGCAGACAAGAAGGGACCGGGATGAAGTATTCAAAGTGATGAAAAGCAAGAGCCTAAATTGTAGATTACTCTATCTAGCAAAGCTATCATTTAGAATAGAGGGTCAGATAAAGTGCTTGCCAGATAAGGTAAAACTAAAGGGGTTTATCATCACCAAGCCATTATTGTATGAAATGTTAAAGCGGACTACATAAGAAAAAGATCAAAACTATGCACATGAAAATGGCAACAAATTCACAACTATCAACAACTGATTCTAAAAAACAAAGCAAACAACCATAACAGGAATGGAATCAAGATATGAAGATCATTTGAAGGGTTATCAGCTGGGAGAGGGAAAGAAGACAATGGGAATAAAAGGGAAAGGACTAAGTACAATCTGGTAGGTACAAAATAGGGGGATGTCAAGAACAGTATAGGAAAATGAGTAGCCATATGATTAAGTATATGATGCATCTCAAATTATGTATATAAAATGAAGTAGGGGTTGAATAGTTTATTTGTTTGCTTTTTCATGTAGAAATTCACATGTTATAAAGACTTCTTTTTCACAATGCATTGGCTCAGTGGCTTGGTTGAAGATCAATTGACCAAATATGCCTAATATTTTAAAAATATTATTCATTCCTATGTTGATTATATACCATAGAAGATGCTAGAAGGGAAGAAGCAGAGTTAACCATTAAGAGACTCTTGAAATAATTCAACTGTCTACTAGATAGTTTTACCTGGAATGCACTCAAGACCTTTATGTTTCAAAGTAGAATTAATAAGTCACCCTCTCCACAATTTTTTTAATGCTTGGATGATTTTCAAGTTAAACAAAAACTTAGGAGTCATTCCAGATGCTTTCCCCTTGCTTACATTATATTGAAGTCTTACCTATGGCCAAGCCATAGCAACCTAGATATTAAAAGATACACAAAAAATTACCTTTCTTTTATATCTCTTTTTTAGGTCTGTGTAAGCATTTTTGAGACTACATTGATAAATATTACCACTAATTTCCACCCCTTCATTTTTGCTTACTAAGAAAATCTGGCTCTATTCTAGAGTAGAGTAGTAAATGCAGCACATGTTTGTTAGAGTCTTTGTTTTACTTTTCCAAGATATATTGTTTCAGAAAAATTAGGAACCATCTCTGTAAAATGAAGACATATTTGGCAATAACTTCATAGAATTAGTGGGTAGATTAAATTAGTTAGTAAGTGTAAAATGCTTACTTCTTGGCATCAGGAACAGCGGATGTTAGTTGTTGAGTTCTTGTTTTTCTTATTTCTAACTATGAAACATCACCCCCTACCCCCCATGCCCACTTGGATCTCCCACTTGGAATACTGATTGCGTTATCCTCCTAACTGGCTTCCCTGCCACCAAGTGGCAACTCTGTCAGTAATTCTTTCCTCTAAAGTAGGAATCTGTTCAATCTATTCTATAAAAATCTGCAATGCTCTAAAATTACCTATATGATAAATTCTAATACATAGTATGTGTCATTTATAACATTATCTTGCTATTCTTCTCTCTCTTCAGTCCCCACTTTATCCCTTTCTAGTCTGGACCCAATAAATATTTTATTAATTTAATATATTTGTATCTGTTTTTCCACTGGACTGCTCTCTCAATAAGGGTAGATGAAGTATCTTTCCATCAGTGGACAACAGCATGAATCACATAGTAGATGGGATATGATATTTTTAATAAATAAAAAATACAGATTGTGTATAATTTTCAAGAGGGTGAAATGCAAGGTCAACATTATTTTCTTTTCCAAAATCTTCATTGAATCCATCTTTTTCCATATTCTTAGGCCAAGCAAACTTAGCCCACAAGAATAATTGTCTATAGTAATAATTAGTCCAACACTAAAATATTTTGTTTTAAGGCAGAAAAGAAAAATAATATTACTTCTCTGTAAAATATTTTTTCAGCCTGATTATTTTGTGTCTAAAAAATAGAAGGAGGTGGTATTTTAAGTGTCAGAGAAGAAAGCTGTCTTACTCGGTGATCTTTTGTAAGCTCTCTAAGAATTCAAAATCCAGAAGGAAAGGTAGGCATATAAACAAATGATCATAATACAATGAGAAAGAGAAAAAGACAGTATCATTGGCTTCTCACTGCCTGAAATAGCACCTGGTTTAGAATAGGTACTTGCTAGATTAATGTAAAGGAGCCTGATGTAAGCCTGTGAATTATTAAGTTTTGTAAATGGACACTTTCACTTTCTTCTAATGTGTAAGATTGGAAGATTTGTGTGGGTGAATATTCTTAGCACTTCTAGCAGGTCTTTCATAAAGGACCTGACTATTTACTGAGGGATTAAAGGGTCTCCATGTTATAAAGTTTTGCTGAAGCTTTGTGCGGATTTGAGAGAAGACAGACAATGAAGAGAAATAAACTTTCATTAGTTTTGTTTCAGTACTCTCATAGATAATCACTACCTTCTGTCCAAACTACACCAGTTATAATTCTGAGACCCTATTTCATAGGCTTAATCTCCATCTGTTCCCTCCTCATGAAATTATTTTACCCTCTTTTCACCTATCAAAATCTTACCTGCCTCAAAATCAAACCAAAAAGCTCTTTTTTGCCAGGAAGCCCAGTAGATCTCTCCCTTCTTGAACATCAACAACACTGTCTTCTTAGTTCCACTCATACCACTTGATACAAGCTGTTTTAAATTCCATGTTTGAACAGGTATCCTATCTATTCACATGAGGGCAATTCTCAATAATGCAAAGGGCATGAGTTTTGAATTATGCAGAATTTTTGCCCCAGTCTTGGTTTTGGAAAATTATATAATTTACCTGAGGCTCATTTTTGTCATCTGTAAAATAGGGAAAATAACATACTGGACTAAATCAGATAGCATCTATAAAGGTATATTAGATGCTCAACAAGCCTCACTCTTCTACCATGTTCTTTTCATTTGATTGTAAACTTCTTTATTCTTCAGTTTTTAGTCTAGAGTAGTACATAACAAGTATGTGCACAACATTCTTTAATAAACTTATTTTCTGAACAGTTTTTGATTCACAGAAAAACTGTGACAATAGTACATAAAGTTCCCATTTACCTTGCACTAAATTTCAGTTCCACTGTACCTATGTAGTGCTTTGAGAATAGTTAACCTGTACACCTACAGAGTGTAACTTCATCAACTTCCAAAGTTACATGGATTATCACCTCTTCACTAAGGTTGTTTCATACATTTGTAATACAATTATGTTTGTTTTTTTCACATTCTTTATTCAATCTGGGAACTTCAACCTTGTAAGTGAGTTTTTAAAATTTACACACATTAAAGTTCACTGTTTTGCTTTGAAGTTCTGAGTTTTAACACATTCATAGTATCATGTAGCTACTATTACAGTATGACACAAAAGAGGTTCACAACCCTAAAAAGAAGTCATGTTTTTTACCTATTCAATGCCCCTCATCCCTGAATCCCTGGAAACCACTTATCCTTTTACTGTCTCAATAGTTTTTCCTTTTTCAGAATGTTATATGATTGGTATTATACAACATGTAGCCTTTCAGACAAGCTTCTTTCACTTAGCAATATGCATTTAAGATTCATTCATGTCTTTTTATTGTTTGATCACTTATTTCTTTTTATTGTTGAATAATATTCCCTTGCATAGCTATACCACAGTTAATTTATTCACTTACTGAAGTAGCATCTTAGTGCTTCTAGTTTGGGGCACAGTTATTTTTGATCAGTGTAAGAATGCAGCATGGGATTGAATAAACAAAATAAGTCTTCAGTCTTGCAAATTTAGAAAAAGGAAAGAACCTAACCTCTTTCATTAACTGCAACCTCAGATTCTCTGATATTTCTTCCTTCCTTTTCACTCTCATGTCTACTTAACTGGGAATTTATTTACAGTTGCTTGTCACTGAGGAGTGTAGCTTTTGAAGCAAAAGGAAGAATTTGAAGAATTAGTATACACATATCCTGAAAATAATCAGAAAGCCAAAGACAAAGGAGGCTGCATTATCATTCTCTTTGCCTTAATGAATGTATGGATAAAGACATAAAAGGGAAAAACAAGACGAAAAATGTATACCCATCATAAATAATTGCAAAATGATTCAACTATTGTATTTTTATTAGATGCTATAAAATTTCACATTTCTGCACTCTCATAGACCAGGACTTTAAGGTATGAAAGGTATAGGTACACAGGAGATAAATTACCTAGAGAGACAATTATATGTAAGCATTTGTCTTTAACAGCAGGTTGATGGGAACTCCATATGCTATGCTATTTTTTTAGAGTGTGTGCTCAAGGAGTCTCAAAACCTCTCTGGATTGAAATGCAATAAACCTTACATCTTAGAAGCAGAATTTGTATCGGGGCACCATTTCTGAAGCAAGAAAGAAAACACACCAACTGCACTGAAGCATGCCAATTCTAAGGCTGATTCAGATTTCAGATTGAGTTGTTTTGCCTTTCTTAGTTTTCCTTTGAATCTGTTTCCAAGCTATAATCTGTAGACAACTGTTCGCCTACGTACCTGTGGGTAGAGCATTGTGAGACAGCTTTGCCTTTATTCCATAATAAATGTAAAAATTACTTTAATGCAGCACTGAACTAAATATGCTGTAGGCACTCCAGAAAATAAAAGCCAGAAATTTCTAACTTAATGGTCTTACAGAAGAAAAATCTCAGCTTCATTGTGTATCCTATGCATATCACAATGCACATTTGACATAAAGCTGAAAGATAAATAAGATAAGCCATTTTCATCATATTACTTATTATGAAAGATTAGAAAAATATATCAAGGGCAAGCTTGTTCTTACTCTTTCCCCTGTTTTGCTCTGTCTGGGTAATAAGTTCTTAAGTCAGAATTTTGAGATGAACACAGAAGTAGGACAGAGAAAGGAATCATGCTCAAATGTAAAACTTAGTTGAATATGTGTATTTTCATTCTTAGAAATCATCTATTCAATTTAGTACCACAATGGTTTAATGTTTTTGTTTTAATTGTGGAAGAATTTTCATTTAATCAATGATTATTTCTCAAATGTCTACTTTGGCCATGGAATGCTGGTAAATTCTGAACAGACACCAACGTTTCAAGGAGATGGGTCAGATTTATTACCTACTTGGAGAAAATAGACTTAGACTCATAAGATGTGAAAAATGAAACAGGATATGATTAAGTGCCTGGTAAGTGGTACAGACCAGTTGTTTCCATTAAAGGAACATGCAGCATTGCATGAGAAAATAACAGAATCTCCTGTAACTATTGGTCTAGTCAGAATGCTATAAGAACCTGGAGAGAGAGCATCATGGGGCCAGAATATTTAAGAAAGACATTAAAAAAGGAATGAAACTAAGGTATTGATTAGCTTTTTCTGTGAAAGAAACAATGCCAAGACTTAGTGGTTTAAAACAACTAATTTATTTATGTCATGATTTTGTGGATGGCTGGATAGTTATTCTAGTCCATACTGGCTCCGCTCATTTCCTTGGGGTTGCTGGGCAGCTGTTGGTTTGGCTGAAGGCTAGTAATTAAGGATGGCTTCATTCCATGTCCAGTGATTTTCCAATGTCCGTAAGAGTGCTTCTTCATCATGCTAGTTCAGGGTCATTAACACAGTATTCTCAAAGTTCCAAGTGCAATAAAAATAGGCAAGTCCTAACATAAACTACTTTTAAAGTCTCTGCTTGAGTCATGTTTGCTATTGTTCCATTGGCTAAAGCTAGTCACAAGACAAAGTCAAGAAATATATGTCATATTTTGATTGGAGGATGTATGAATTCACATCCCAAAGTGGTATTTATGTGAGGATGAGAAATGTATGGCCATTTTATCAGTATATTGCAGTATATGAGGCAGTGAGCAAGGGTATGGCTTCAGTCTAATAGAGTTAATATTGAAAAAAGTGAAAAATACAGTTGGATAACTGCAAATTGAGTCACTGGAGGGATTTTCCAGGAGAAAGAAAAGATGACCACATCATCATTTTATGAACAGTAATTTAAAATTTGGCTTAGGATAGTTTTGAAGATAGAGAATCTAGAGAAACGTTCATGTTTGTGAAAGCAGCTAGCAGTATCTGGCACACAACGGATGCTCACTAAATGATTTCTACATCTCAATCTAAATACAGATGTGAAGTAATAAGCACATGCAGTGTGGTGATGGTGTGAATGCAAAGATAGTGCCAGGTGCAAGATGTAATTTTGAATGAATTATTAGTATGCCTTAAATACTGATGGATTTGGGGGTTAAGGGAGATAAGTAGAGGAAATAAAAAAAAAAAGATAGCTTCAAGGTTTCAATCCTTCACGAGAAGAAGACTGGTAATACATTAATGCATTCAGAGAAGGAAGGCAGAATTAAATAAAGAAAGGTTATGTTTGAACACATTTAAATTTGATTATGATAAGTAGGGCATTGGAAATATGGGTGTGAAGCTTGAGAAAGGGTCAAAATACATACAATTAAATAGATTATTGTCTATCTTCTACATAGAAATGTTCTGGAAATCTGATAATTGGATGAATTATCTGAGTCAGGGTGTGGACAGATAAACAGAGGATGGAGAGACATTAAAGGATGATCATTAGAGGAACTATAACAGGAAAGAAATCAGAAAAAAAAATTAAAAAGAGCAGAGGAAAAAATGATCAAAAGATTGGGGAATGAAGGTGGGGAACAGTGTCATATAATGTCAGAGAGGCTGAAATAGGAAAGCATTTTAAAACAATTTTCTGAGTTTTTATCAGGAATATTAGGAAAGAAACATTAAATATTGTTGTTTTTAAGAACAATAACAAGCAAAAGAAGCTGGCATCAGGTGGCAGCAATGCAGAAGAGCAGTCTGTAAAGATAACTGACTCCCAACTCCCAGTTGCAAATACCTCCCTTAGATAAATGGGAAGATCTAACCACTAAAAATTCTGTTTTGGTTCATGTACCAGACTCAGAGCAATTGGACATGAAGATGGGAATATTCCTCTGACCTGGGCAGATACATGGGCAGAATCAACATTTTCTTCATTCGTTTTGTTCACATTTCTGGTTTTGAAAATGATGCCAAAATTCGTTGCTTCCCACTGTTGGATGTATGTCCAGTGTTTGCTCAGGCACGTATTGATTATGAAATACAAAGTTGGTGGAAGCAGATACCTCACCAGAGCTTACTGTTTTCTTTATAGTCATTATTAATAGGATCCCCTAGAGACAGGTAGCATAAAATGTACATGACCATTTGTGACGCTTAAGGTGAAAGGGAATCACCTCTGAGTGATTTACTTTCTCATATGGAGGAAAATAGGAAGAAAAAAACACAGCAATTGGAAAATCCAAAAATATTTCACAGAAAGCTCAGGCAAAGGAATCAGTGACCAGAGAGAGGAATGCAGGAGATTCTAAGTTTTTGTTTGGATGAGAGTAATTAGACAAGATCCTCTGAAATAGAGTTTATGTGGGAGATAAGTAGATGACAATGACTGAAAACAAAATACCACAGTATATAGTCTGGTCTTCAAATGCCACATTATAGAGTGTGGATATTATCCCTAGGTTATGCAGAAACTTGAAGGGTAGGGACACATTTAGAAGAATTCGGAGTGAAGGGAAGCAGAGGATGCTTTTAGGCAGAGTAATTACCTTTATTTTTTATCTTAAGAGTTATAGATATATAAAATAGCATAAACTCATCTGATCTGCTAGGCTAAGGTAAATATTCGGAGATAAAGAAAATCTGTGTGATATTCCATTCACATATATTTTACAATGTATTTCTGAATTCCTAAGGACATTGCAAATTGTGTACTTTTCACATGAATCCTCTTTTTCAGTTTTTATAATGAAAGAAAACTTAAGTATATATATACATTGAAAAAAGCTCATCAGTTATTAAAAATGATTTTACAGTTATCAATGCCAAGCATGTTTTCCAAATATATTCTTTTTCTTATCGTCTCTTTAAATTAAATGATGTAAGTTAAAATTGTCATAATCCTGTTGACTTGTTTAATTTGATAAGCAGAATTGTCACTGAATTGATATGAATGAATCAATGGCTAATCAGTTTAAATAGCAATCATTACTGAACATATTTATGGGACCTTAATTACTATACAGTAGTGTCATGTCAAGTGCGAAAAAGCATTAAAATATACAGTGCCAGGATGTGTCAACAAGCAGTGTCAGAAAGTGCAATGGATTATAAACCCATTAAATTTTTATATTTTTAAGCACTTTACTTGGACAAATTATGATATCTCAGTGATAACTTGCAAAATATGCAAATTAGTAACATTGCACTTCCAAGCATGCCGTGACACATTCTTGGCCTGTTTGTACAGGCCAAGAATTCACCATGTTCAACACAACTTACCATCAGGTTTGCTGTTATCAAGTACAGATTCCAGTTTTTCATCTGAAATTCTAGTGGTGATCTTAGGCAGGTGATGAAAGATACATTGTCTGTTTAAGCAACTCCGTCTAAATCTGTCTTACTTCCTTACAATATTTTGTGCTTTATAACTCAGCTTATTTTATTGGATAAGCTTGCCTTGGTAAACAGGAACATGATGTATGAAGCAATGGAAAGGCAAACATTAATGAAAAGGTTTAGAACCCCGTGTAGTGTCTTTTAGGCATGGCCAGGAAATACTGGGTCTGAGGATTTGAAATGAGGGTTCTGTGAGCAATGGGGGAAGGAGAAAGTGCCTACACAAATGTCAAAGGAATGTAAGAGAAATATGCCCACTTCAGAGTCCTAAAATCATTTTTGAATCAGAGATTACAAATGTGCTGATGGCAAGGAGTCAATACATTAAGAAATGTTTTTACAGCTGTTAATTATAGCTGTCTCTCTCACTATGTCTCAGATATACACATACGTGCCTGTCCAGGAGGAAAAAAAAATCCTTCGACCCTTCTTGGTTCTTCTGGCTGGTTTAAGAATTAGATTGACATGAGATAGATGAACAGGAGAAAATCAAGTTTAATTTCATACATATGGAGGCATCATAGATGTGGAACCTAAAGATATGACCAAAACAGGCAGCTTTTATATTTTTTTAGAGAAAGAAACAGTAACTGTGTTAGACTTGGGTAGTAATTAGATAAGAATCCAAGAAGAGTGTGTTCACACAGCTCCTTCAGCCCTGAATTTGCTGTCTATGGCAATACGGATGATTCTTTACCTTCTGGAATAGCAAGGATTCCTTTCACATGGGATATTTGTCCTGCTTATGGGAGATAGAGAAGAGCAGTCAGAATATCTTTTTTGCACAGGCTGTTTCTCAAGTAATGTTAATTCAAAATAATGAATATGCCAAGTGGCATATTTTGCTCCCCTGCAGTCCCACCTTTGAAACTTCCTCAAGAAGTGTCATAGTCCTGAAGTTCAGTTGGTAAATTGTTACTTCTCACTGAACCAGTTTCTTAGTCCAGACAGTAAGAAAGTTCAGGTGAAGAATGTCTATTCCAGGAGGAGGTGGGCTCACAAAGTTAGGCCTATGGTGAAAGCAACTGGGTATAATGCATTTCTGAGAAAAGAAAAGAAAACAAATAATGATATGAGCAAATTATAAGCCAGTTTCTGAGTTCTGAGACTAGCCAGTGGAAAAGAATTATAGATGTCAGGCTCAACGCATCTTCTGTAGTTTGAATATCTCTGATGATGTCATCAGGTGTTCAGAAAACTCTGAGAGGCCCACACAACAACACACACAAACATTGTCTAGACATGAAATATTGACATGATTTCTCTGATGTTTATAATAACTCATCTAGTTTGCCGGATTTCAAGAGAAAGGGCAGTTTTAGTTTTCAATGATTTCAAATGGGAAAGGTGGGGGAAAAATTGGAAGTATTACTTTCGAGAGATTTATGTGCATATGCACATTCTCAAGTATGACATTCCACTCAAAATCTCAGCAATAAAACCAATGTTTCCAAATGGATCCTGTTACAAGAACAGATTCTCACTGAACTTATATAAATAACTATATTGCCATGGAAATAAGAATACTTACTAAGTCCCCAAATTCTGGGAGAATCAGGATAGGAGAAAAAGATAGATAAATGTTTCCATTCTGCTTTCAAAGGTATAATATACCAAATTGTTGTACTCATAGTTAGCTTAAAAGGAAAGTTTTCCTTGTATCTGGAAATGCAAAAAATTAAAGAGCCAGAAATATTTCAAATAAAGATTCATGAAGTTATAATCCTCCTTAGTTCATTCAGTCCCACGGTATTAATTTTTGTTGATCTTGATCTCTTTGATAATGATTTTTTGAATCTAGTTTTCTCTTGTGTTCTTTAAATTCTCACCCAGTTCAGTGTTGTGATCTGAAAGTTGTAAGAAACCTGTATTTGTCAGAAGTCCTTTTTTGAATCTCTTTGCAGATGAAGCACTGTCACAAAAACTTTTTTTTTTGCAAAGCAACACATTAAAACAATAAATCTGTAAATGACAACAGGTTTTAAAAATGCCCATTGTTCAAGATCTGATGAGAATTCATGATATGCAAATGACAAAGAAATTTTTTGTGTGATATACACCATTTTAAAAAAAATAACTGGAATTACGACTGATAATATTACATATCAGATTTTTAGAAATTTTGTACAATTTCCAGATCACTTACATTAATGACATATATGCATATGAATATAATGTATTAATAATTATTATTATTATTTCTCATTCAACAATGCTTCTCATTAATTTTAACATATCAATAAGCCCAGTTAGTTTTATATTTCTCTTTTTATAAGGAGAGAGAACAAATCTTTTTTTAATATAGTTTATTGATAACGCTATTACGTGTGTCCCATTTCTCCTTTTTATTCCCCTCTGCCCTGCACACCTTCTCCCACCTGCAACCCCTCACCCCTGGCCTTACTTCATGTCCATGGATTGTACATATAAGTTCTTTGGCTTCTACATTTCTTATACTATTTATACTATTCTTAACCTGCCCCTATTTTCTTCCTACAATGTATGGTACTTATTCCCTGTATATTTCCCCCCATTTCCCCCTCCCCTTCTGCACTGATTACCCTCGATATGATCTCCATTTCTGTGATTCTGTTCCTGTTCTAGGTGTTTGCTTAGTTTGTTTGTTTGTTTGTTTGTTTGTTTGTTTTTCATTTTTTCTTAGGTTTGGTTGTTGAGAGTTGTGAGTTTGTCATCATTTTCCTGTTCATATTTTTGATCTTCTTTTTCTTAGATAAGAAAAAGGGCTTTCATATAAGAAGAGCTTGGTGATGATGAACGCCTTTAATTTGACCTTATCTGGGAAGCACTTTATTTGCCCTTCCATTCTAAATGATCTCTGCTGGGTAGAGTAATCTTGGATGTAGGTCCTTGCCTTTCATGACTTCAAATTCCTCACAGCCCCTTCTCGCCTGTAAGGTTTCTTTTGAAAAATCACCTGATAGTTTATGGGAACTCCTTTGTAGATAACTGTCTCCTCTTCTCTTGTTGCTTTTAAGATTATTTCCTTATCTTTAATCTTGGGTAATGTAATTATGATGTGCCTCCGTGTATGATTCCTTGGGTCCAACTTCTGAGCTTCCTGGACTTCTTGGAAGTCTATTTCCTTTGCCACATTGGAGAAGTTCTCCATTATTTTTTCAAATAAGTTTTCAATTTCTTGCTCTTCCTATTCTCCTTCTGGCACCCCTAGAGTTTGGATTTTGGAATGTTTAAAGTTGTCCCAGAGGTTCCTAAGCCTCTCCTCATTTTTTTGAAATCTTGTTTCTTCATTCTGTTCTGGTGAATGTGTATTTCTCCCTTCTGGTCCAAACCATTGGTTTGAGTCCTGGTTTTCTTCCCTTCACTGTTGGTTCCCTGTATGTTTTCCTTTATTTCACTTTTCACAGCCCTCACTTTTTCCTCTGTTTTGCAATCATACTCAACCAATTTTGTGAGCATCCTGATTACCTGTGTTTTGAACTGTGCATCTGATAGGTTGGCTCTCTCTTCATCGCTTAGTTGTATTCTTTCTGGAGTTTTGATCTGTTCTTTCATTTGGGCCATTTTTTGTCTTGGTGTGCCTGTTACAGCATAAGGGGCAGAGCATTAGGAATTTGCCAGGGCAGGGTAACCCTTGTCATTGCCCTGTGGCATTGTCTGTGGGGGAGGAGGTCAGGAGGAATAATGCTGCTTACTAAGCTCTCTGCTGGCTTTCAGTCACTTCTGCCACCACCCGCAAGCAAATCGGGCCCTTCCGGTGCTGATTCCAGGGTGGGTGGTTTTGTGTACGTTCGAGGACCCTGTGGGTCTCTCCAACAATCTCTCCCATGTGGCTGGGAGTTTCTCCTGCCACCTGAACCCCCACAGGTTTTTTTAGCCACAGGTTTTGAGGCTTTATTTCTTGTGCTGGAATCCTGGGTGGCATGATCCATTTCGTTCCCAAGATGTTCCACACAGCTTATCAGCATGCAAATGTGGTACTGCCCTTTTTTGCCAGCCGCTGCCTTACCTGCCCAGGTCCTCTAGCCACCACCTTGCCGTAAGTCCTCCTTGCCATGATTTTCTGTCAGTTATGGTTGTTTTTTTTTTTTTGTTTTTTTGTTTTGTGTTTTTAAATTTGTTGTTGTGCTTCTTTTGGTCCTGCTTGTATGCCTCCATCTTGGCCGGAAGTTCAAGAATAAATCTGTGAGATAATTAAGGGGCACTCCAAAAATATCAAAGTTAGTTTGGGGTTAAATGACTTCATTTAGAATTTAATTTGGGGAAGTTGTCAAAATATCAAAAGATTTTAAACCACTTGGTCAAATAAGATCATAGGTCATTGTGAGACAATACTTACTTATTCATTTAATCATGACAAAGACTTCACAACTATAAGCAAATCTAATCAAACCCTGATAAAGGACAGAAAATTATTTTAGTAGAACGCATTTTTTTTTTTTTTTTTTGCTTTTGGAGCAAACTATCCAAATGACAAAGAAAATCTTTCACAATCTTATTAAGAGTAGAGACAGAATCCAAGATGGTGGAGGCTTAAGTGGAAGCTACACTAACCTCCTCCCAGGACCAAACTGGAGTTACAACTAAATTGTAGAGAAATCATCCAGAATAACCAACTGAACACTATCTGGACAAAAGCCTTATAACCAAAGACAGATAGAAGAAACCACTTCACCACAACAGGACAGGTAGGCAGTAGGGAGGAGGCACTAGAGGGCTGGCACCTGAAATTCTGGAGGGATATTTCAGCAGCCATAGGGTTCTACCTGAGAAGTGTGGAGTTTAAAACTAAAGCTGTGTTCTCCAGCCTATAGCACCAGAGTTAGAAAGGAACCCAGATAGCATCCAGCTGTGAAAGGCAGGAGGGTTTCCATCTGCCAGGGAGAGATGGCTGGAGGCACAGAGAGCCTCTTAGAGGACCAATGCACAAAATTTTGTTTGCAGCCACTTACCCTAGGCTCTGGCAGAGGGAGGGCAGAGTGAACTAGAGACACTTGAGGAGAGTCTAGAGCTGGTGACTCTATGGAAAAAACTAAAGGAATAGCTACCAGGATCCCTGTGCTGAGTCACTCCCTATAATACAGTAGCCATCTTTCCCAGGCAAAGCACTCCTCTCCAAGAGGCTTCAGCCTGAGGGGAAGTAATAGCTCTGCTGTCCAGAATTATTCTGTTTCACCAAGTGGTGTTTAAGCCAGGCTGCTGATTAGAACAGGATTGGATTAACAACTGATCAGTTTAATGGCTGATTGGTTTAATAAGCTAAGGTGGAAACTACAAAGAAGTAGTCAAAATGGGAAGACAAAGAAACAGACTTCAAATGAAAGGACAAGAGAATTATACAGAAGTAGAACTAGATGAAATGGAGGCTTTATCAGATAGAGTTTATCAGAGTTTAGAGTAATGACTATAAGGATACTCAACATCATGAAAAAAGACACAGAAACCATAGAAAAGGACTTGTCAGAAATAATGAATGCAATATCTTAAATAAATAATATACTGGAAGGAATAGAGAGTGGGTTAGATAAAGCTGAGGATCAAATCGGTGTTTTGGAAGATAAGGTAGAAAAAAAACAGCCAGGAAGAGCAGTTAAAAAAATGAGAGTTTAAGAAACATTTTGGACATGGAGCATAACAACATCCACATCATGGGAATACTAGAAGGAGGAGAGAGTGAGCAAGGGATCAAGAAGTTATTTGACGAAATAATGGCCAAAAACTTCCTTAACTTGGTAAAGGAAAAAGACATACAAGTGCAGGAAGCTCAGAGAGTACCAAGCAAGTTGGACCCAAAGAGGCCTACACAAAGACACATCATAATTAAAATGACAAGGCTTAAAGACAAGGAGAGAATCTGCAAGAGAAAAGCAGGTGGTTACTTACTAGGGAACACCAATTAGACTGGCATCTCATTACTCAACAGAAACATTTCAGGCCTGAAGGGAGTGGTGTGAAATATTCAAGGTAATGAAAAACAAGGACCTACAATCAAGGCTACTTTACCCATCAAGGCTATCATTTAAAATCAAAGGAGAAATAAGGAGCTTCCCAGACAAGAAAAAGCTAAAGGAGTTTAACACCAAAACAGTACTGCAATAAATGTTAAAGGGCTTGCTCTAAGAAGAAAAAGAGAAAAGGAAAAAATGAAAACAGAGGAAAACAAGAAAAATACCATGTGATTTTACTCATACATGGAATCTAATGAACAAACAAGCAAAGCAGGCATACTCATAGAGAGCAGATAACTACTAATATACAGGGAGGTTAAGAGGTGAAGGAATTGAGCAAAAAGGAAAAATGACTCATGCACATGGACAACAGTGTGGTGATTGCTGAAGGGAGGGGGTATAAGGGAAGTAAAGGTAATGGTGAAAATATAATAAAGATTAATCTTTTTAAAAAAAGAGTAAATAGTCCAAGATAACTTGTCTTTTTAACAAAAAAAATAACAATTTCTAATTTTGAACCAGCTTCTTGATATTGAAATTCATTCACCAAATTCATTTCAATTTTTGCTAGCTTGACCACACATTAACTTTTCTTTCCAAAGTTCCCTCTTTTTACAAAACTATTACAATTTTCTATTTTATATTCAGATTTTGTCATTTTCCCCTTTTCCCATTCTGTATCTATTTAGCATAAAATTATTTTATTGAAAACCCACATCCTACTTAGCTTACATTAAAGTGGTTTCCCTTATTATTTCTAGTCACTTCAATAACATATATTAATTAGAATTCTTAACCCTTAGGAACTTTAATTTCTAGTGGAAACTGAAAAATATGCAATTGTGAGCACTCCGCTACATCAGTGTTCCTTAGATTGGCAAAGTTATGAATAAATTTCATAATTTCTAAAGCATATGCTTCCTCATAGTTTATTTATTTAGTTAGTTAGTATGGCACAAGACATGTTTATCAAAAGACCCAAGTATCTTTAGTCTTTCTCTAATAAGAAGTCAAAAGTAAACTTAGACTTACTTAGTAATTAGTGTTTTAGTATTTTATCTTATTTGGAAATGATCCAGATATTTCATAAATTCCCATCACTTAATTTAAATGATCAAAATTTTAAGAGTGGAAGTTACCCAAGGGTTCTGGAAAACTACTTTTAGGTAGACATATTATTAAACAATCATTACTGAAAAGTTTATCTAAAATATTTTTCTCCCACCTACCATCTATCTATTTAACTTGCTTGTTCCCAACAGTCATGTCTACATTACCTAAAAAAAAAAAAAAAAAAAAAAAAAAAATCCATTAGACATTGGAGAACATCAGCCATCACCTTCAGTTATTTTTTGACTGACAAATTTTGCAATAGAGACAACATGTATTTACCATATTTTGCCATGTATAATGCATACTTTTTCACCCAAATTTTTTTAGGGAAAAATAAGGATGCAGATTTTACATGGGTACTGCCTGAAATACCTTGTATCTGTTCTTGTGTTTTGTAATTATTTGTTACATAAAATTTCATGTACTATAATATGTTCAAAAATAAAGGCTAAATTTCCTTTATAATACAAAAACAAGTATCTAAGTATAAATAAATTAAAAAATGAATTAAAAATTAAAATGAAAGACATTTTTTCCTGAAAGTTTGGGCCAAAAACATGGGTGTGCATTATACATGGGAAAATACAGTATTTGACTAATAAGTCCTGGTAGATTAAAAGTTATTTATCTGCATTATATTTTATTCTGATAACTCTGAAGACACACCTGCTTAACTAAGCTAACAAACTTAAACTACAGTTAACTCAAACAACATAGGGGTTAGGGGCACTGACCACCTGTGCAGTTGAAAATCCATACATAACTTAAGTCAACCCTCCACAAATGCAGATTCCCAACCACAATTTGAAAATACATTTAACCTTTGAACAATGCAATTTCAAACTGTGTGGGCCCACTTAAACAGTTTTTAAATTCTACACATAAGTAGAACTGCACAATTCAATCCTGTATTGTTATAGGATTAACTGTAGTTTTTATTTACCAAAAATTATCCTAGATAACATGAACTTGAAAATATTCAATTCATATATGCTTATCTTTAAGCCGGTTAAACAGAGCTCTTTTTTACACATTAATTTTTACAATACCATCTGGAGATAGAAAAATAACATCTCTATAAAGTATCTACATAGACATAAATGTAGACAAGCAGAGGTCTTATAATTTCTATTTCAAAATGACATAAAACTCACTAGTTTATAAATAACAGTAGGGATAAGTTAAGTTTATTCAGTTGGTTAAAGCTTTTTACTTTTTATTGAGAAGACTTTTAAGATTTGTGTTTGTCTTTGGAAGCAATTTTAAAGAGCTCTACCGTTTGAGCAAGACAGCCTTTTTAGCATTTGTATATTAATTAAAAGGGCTTCTTTCCATTTTTTCTTTCACTCTCAGGCAATTGTGAGCTGGGGTGTTTGTATTTCAAAGACATGGAGATATTTATATTTTCCTCAGCATTTTGGGGTATATCAGAAGTCTAGGGTAATTAGTATTTTAAAATTTCTTTTTTAAAAAGTGCAGGACAATTATATTTCCAATGTTCTGATTTTTACAATATCTGCAAGTGTCTGAAGACCATGTAGGAAGTGGTCTGAGTAGATTTTTAGTTACTCTCAGAGTCATGATTTTATTTTTCTTAAGATTTAAGTTGCTAAACAAGAATTGTTGATTCTAACTCTCTTTTAAAATTTAAAAAAAAAAAATCTGTATTCCTGAAAGCTATCTTCAAAGCTGCAAAGTCCATTGCATAGAAAGGCCTGAAGCTGGCAGAGCCTGATTGCAGAGCCTAGCAAATTGAGCCTTATTGTCCATCCAGAGTAGTTTTGCTGAATTTATTTTCTGGCTTTTAGCATTTACATGAGTAACTTTGAGCCTAGAGATTAGGTTGAAGTGCTCTCTGTAAATCTTGTAGAGAAAGAGGACTTACAACAGGCAACTGGGTATTTAAGGGATTTTCTAGGAAAGGTGGAGGAATTTTAGGTTTTAAGAGAATTGGCTGAGGAGGTAGAGCTGGGTTTTGATGGGGCAGAGGCAGGGGGGTGCAGGGGTTAGACCAGGGTACAGTGCTCCTAAAGGTCTCCTGGAAGGAGAGGGAAAGGCAGTGGGAGGGAAGGAGGTGCCCAAGAGAGAGGAGAGGGAGATTTACATTAGATGTGAACTTCAATTTTGTTCTGTTTAATTTCTGAAAATTTAGGAGAATCCCAAAGTGCCTCCCTAAAGGCTAGGTGTTATATTTCTTTGTATCCATTTTTTTTTAATTTGGTCTGTCTAAAGATACCAATAAAACAACTGTTTATAATGAGAGCACTCTAAAATTTTTTCCAATTCAGATGTTTTCCTATTTCAAAGAATCCATCCTCTGACCATTGATGAATGGGACCATCTTAGTAGTGACTCAAACCAATAAATGTTTTTGTGGCTTAAACATGGACACAAGAGATGTCCCTAAAGAGAGTACAGAAAGAGAAAGAAAGAGCAGCTTTTAAAGATCCAGAAAGTTCACTCCCAAAAATAGTCTGAGAAAGCAAAGGCCTTGCTTGTACAGGTGAGAAGGGTGTAGCAAAAATGGTGTCTCCAGTTCCTCATGAGAAAGTGAGGTGCCTCCAGCCACAGGCCTGCTAATCTGGGACACTGGGCAGTCTACACAGAAATGGGCTATTTTCAGCACTGACAAAACAATGAAGGCTGAGATGGCAAAGGCCCCTTACTGACTGGGATCCCTTGTGACAAAGTCCCCTGAGAGCGGGCCCAGCTGGGCAAAGAGAGTACTGCATGACTTTGTGACTCAAAACCCCAGACTAAATATTTGACTGACTACCAAGATCCACCTCGGTAAGTGCATTTCCCAGATGGCAGAGACCAGAGAGAATATTCTCACTGGTCACAAAGCCAAGCTCTCAGAACACAGAACAAGATATATTATTGGAAAATATGTTTTCCCATACAGTTGGTTCTCTTTTTGTTTTAATACTGTTTTCTTTAGCTGTGCGGAAGCTTTTTATTTTGATGAGATCCCATTTGTTTATTCTTTCCTTTATGTCCATTGCTTTAGGGGACATATCAGTAAAAATACTGCGTGAAATATCTGAAATTTTCCTGCCTATGTTCTCTTCTAGGACTTTAATGGTGTCATGGCTTATATTTAAATCTTTTATCCACCTTGAATTTTTTTTGTATGTATGGTGTAAATTGGTGCTCAAGTTTCATTTTTTTGCACGTAGCTGCCCAATTCTCCCAACACCACTTGAAGAGGCTATTTCATAGCAGCACAATTTACAATAGCCAAGTGTTGGAAGCAACCCAGGTTCCTATCAGTAAATGAATGGGTCAAAAATCTATGGTACATTTACACAATGGAATTCTATGCAGCAGAAAGAAAGAAGGAGCTCCTACCCTTTGCAACAGCATGGATGGAACTGGAAAGCATTATGCTAAGCGAACTAAGCCAGGCGGTGAAAGACAAATACCATATGATTTCACCTTTAACAGGAACCTAATCAACAAAACAAACAAACAAGCAAAATATAACCAAAGACACTGAAATTGAGAACAGACTGGCAGTCACCAGAGGGGAGAGGGGAGGGGAAGATTAGGGGAAAAGGGGAAGGGTTTACAGGAACAAGTATAAAAGACACATGGAACTAGGGAGGTGGAATTGGGAGGGAGGTGGGGAGGGCTGGGGCGGTGGGCTGGGATGGGAGTAAAAGACAGAAAACTGTGCAAGAACAACAATTAAAATAAATTTAAAAAATTATAAAAAAAGAACATAGAACAAGACAAAGGGAAAATCCTCATCTTTTTTTCATGTAGGGGATCCACAGCAAAGTTTGTCTAAACAGAGGTTGGTCTAGTGAAAATCATTAACTTATCATGTGTGAGGCCAGCTCAAACAGCAAGCTTATAGTGCCTATGCCTGCATTCTTACTCTGTTTTTTCCCCTGTGACAAATGGCACGACACAGACAAAAGGAAAACAGTGACTATCGCTGGGAGAAAAAGGATCTCTAAAAACTGAGGGTACTCATCTACCACATTTACCAGTTGCTATGTCCAAGAAACTAATTCCACAGATATTTTCCCCAGGTAATCTAAATTTAGAAAGAGAAAAAAGGACTCTTACCACGTTTACTCCCACTAGACCCACATACAGAAATCTGGGATGCTGATGTCATAAAAACTCTTACATTCTACCAGGTGGGGTTTTTTTGTTGTTGTTGTTTGTTTTTTTTAGTCAAGGTCCCAGAAACTCTTTATTTGCAGCAATCCCAACAGCAAAACAGTTTCAAGCCATAAAAGAAGCAGGAGGACAAAATATCTTCCTCTTAGGTTCTTTTGGATGGTTTAAGAATTAAATTGACATGAGACAGACCAGAAGGAAAAAATCAAGTTAGTTTCACATGCATGGAGGTCTCATAGATATGTGACCTAAAGAATTGACCAAAGTAGCAGCTTTTATACTTTTTAAATAAAGTTGTTAGGGTTGGGTAATAATTAGTTAAGAATCCAAGCGAAGTGTGTTCGCACAGCCTTCTCAGCCCTGAATTTCCCATCTCTGTCAATAAGGATGACTCTTGACCTCCTGGTGCATCAAAGATTCCTTTCACATGGGAGATTTATGCTCTGCTTTCAGGAGACAGAGAGGAGGGTCAGAGTGTCCCTCTTGCATAGGCTGTTTCTTAAGCAACTTTAATTTAAAATAATCAATATACCGAAGTGGTATATTTTAGGATGGCAAATTTTGCTTTCATATATACCCCACATACTCTGAGTAAGCTCACAGACACATACATACTCACAGATAAACACACACATCTTCTTTTATTACATGTTAGAGACAATAAAATAAACATTATTGCTACCCTTGTTTCTTTACTACTTCGCTCCTCAAATGCTTCTGCTGAGCTTTTAATAAAAAACTCCATTCCAACAGCCAGATCATCAGTCAGGAGAAAAAATATTCTTTTGCTGTTAAATGGCATTCTTCGTCTCCTATTTTGAGTCAAAGGTGAAATACAAAATAAAAGCAATCTAGGGTTTTTTCATCATTTTTTTTCTGACAGTCTCTAAAACTTATTGACAAGAGCACTTGCATCTTGAAGACTTTTATTTTGCATCTATTCTTTCTATAAAGTTTCTATAAAAGTGACATGACATCTCTGCATCGTTTCACCTTAAATAAAACAGTGCTTAGAAAAATGGGAGGAGGGGTAAGGGAAAGGTAAAAAGAGTTAATTCCAGTTAGAGAATAAATTTAAAAAGAAAGACCAAGACTTGGCAACAGAGGCAAAAATCATAATGCCTGAAGCTGGGAAAGCCAGAGGGAAATAAATTACAAAGGTGTGTAAGCCTTAAACAAAAGCTACAGGACAACTCTGCTACAGGTTTTCTGGTTTCATATCTAGGCTGCTCTTATGTTCACTCAAAAGTTTCATATTCTTTTTATTCTCCTAAAGAAAGTGATTAACTTCTTGATGGATTGATTGCTGTGACAATTGCACCCATAATACAAAGCCCTTCTTTCCTAAATTTGAGCATGTTGGGGCCATGGAGATGCAAGTGGTTGGGGGTTGCTGGCTCACAGTCAAAGTTAAATTCCACACCATCTCAGTTGTATAATTTCTTTTCGAGAAAAGATATACAATTCTGCATCTATGTGCTCCCATGGTCTGCAACCTAAGAGTTTAGGTTAGTGTGTATTCCCTCAATGCAGAAACATATTCAGATTTAGGCTTATTTGTAATGTTGCTGAACAAAAGTGGAGTTCAGTTGCCTACCGCCTCCCATAGGTAAATTCCAAAGACAAAAGTTGATGGGGAAGGAAAGAAATTTTTACTAAAATGTTGCGCAATTTTGGAGGGCAGGGAACTCACTGTCTCCAGGCTGTTCTCTTCCTCAAACCACAAAGACCATTTCTTCCCAAAAAGCCTGAAATCCCAAACAGTACCCAGAAATCCCACTCCATACTAATCTGTCCTTTGGAGCTCAAGGCTGCTAAGTGGACCACTCTCCAGCTTCAAGCTCATTTCTCAGAGCCTATTTCTCAGATTCCATGTGTGTTGTTGGAGCTGCCATCTGGCATGCAGCTTCCGGGACCCACAAGTCCAGCAGGCCATGGCCTGCATGTCTGTGCTGTGTTGTCCCACAGAGAAGGAGAGGGAGAGGCTCTGCTTTCCCTCGTAAATCTCCCAGCACAAACTTTCACACACTATGGAAGGGTCCAGTTATCTTAGCCAATCCCGTCCTTTTTGCAGGCTAGACTGACAGGACACTTCCCCATGCAGCCATGTTGACCTTTAGAGTACACATGCTGCTGTATCCCCTGGTCCCACCTTCAATCAGGCACCAGAAAGGGGTAGGAGGGCTTTTCCTGTTGTCAATCACTCTCAGTAGCCTCACACATGATCCATGCAAGGCCTCTTTTGAGTCTGCCTGGGGGTGGGGAGATCTGTCATCCTTTACTGCACTATCAGTGTGGCTTCACCGGTGCTACTTCAGGTGTTCCCTGTGGCCCCTCCCTCATTCTGGGGTTTGGCCCGCTATCTGGCCAGGTTTACCTGGATCAGTAACACTGTAGGGATGAGGACATATTTGTCAATTCTTGCAAACTACTTGCAAAAAGTCAAAAAGTAAGGCAAAAGGCATAAACAAAACAAGCAAACAAAAAAAAGGAGTAGTGAGAAAGCAGTCACACCAAGTTGGCAGTGGGTGGCGCTGTGACTTTCAGAGTTACTGGACAAACACAAAAGTGAAGATTTTTCACATTTACAATTTTTTATATCAAATATACACAATGGTATCCATATGAATATTACTGCTGAAATATGTGATCAGATAAATAAAGAGAAAAGTGTTCAGCTTAGTTCAAAGAACGTGTGCTCTGGTGATTAGAGGATATTATAAGTAATATTTCTTCCATTTTTGTATACATACAAAGTGAAGAGAAGAGCTGAAGCAGCTGGATATTGAAAGTTGTTGATGAGAAAGCTCTGCATTATCCATGCTAACTCTCTAATAAATCAGATTCCCTAGAAAACCATTCTTTTTGTCCTTATACTTTACCCTAAAGATAATCTGATTCTTGTGTTTTGTCCATTTAATAAGATAAGCATCCCATCCAATGGAAAACAAGCTGACCTTAACACTTCAGACTTGTTGGAATCAATCTCCACTGCGAGGAGCTACTGCTATCTTCCAGACTAAAAGTAGAACATGAAATCCATACGGCTCATCAAAATATTAGATGTCTCAAACCCCATCTGAAATGATGACAGGCAGTAATCAACGTAATTGCAATGTATACTTAATGCCTTCGTATTTCAACACATGCACACATGTGGCATAGTTTGGAAAGGTTGGAAATATTTTAAGACTCCTTTAGATGTCTTCAGATTTCACATTGTATCAGGGTTTTTGTTTTATGATGTAATCGAAATGGGTGATGATCCAGGTAAGAGGGAAGAAGCTGCTATTGTGACTTTCTCCCCAATGTGGACTATTTGGGGTTTCCGCAGCCCACCATGCTCAGTCCCCAACATGAAACCCAAACATACTGGTCATAAGCCAGACCACTATCTAGTATTAACACCCAGAGATGATTCAATCAGCAAATGTTTCCTTCCAGGAAGCCTCTGGGGATCCCAATTACTCTTAATCAAGGGAGAAGTCAGTCAGGCTTGAAGTAAGGGACTTGCATTTAAAATCAGCAGAGAGGGAAGCACGTGATGAACAGATGAAGTTTCTTGGTTTGTCAGACCTGCTGAAAACTATTATTGTCAAACTTACCACCTCTCTTCCAGCCCTCCTTCTGCTTTAGAGTACTGATAGGAAATGCAATCAGATCCATTTTTCTTCATCTTCCTGCAAGAGCATGAGGTTCTGGGTTTTTTTTAATTGACATTCTCAAAATTTCAATCCAAGAAATTATTTTTCAGGACAGAATTAAACCCCTGGATCTCTCCTCATTCAGAATTAAAACTCTGGGGTTGCTTCACAGGGAGAAAAAAGGAAGACATGTCTACAGCTCTGTTTGCTGCCAAAGGAGTTAATGAAAGATTGCGGCCGGTACCATATCTTTAATTGCATTTCAGCTTGTTTCACACATGGGAGTCCAGTGGCCACAAGGGAGTTATAAACGGACGCATTGTCCGTCATGGCTATGGAGGCCAGTGGAGTGGAGAATGAGAAGGGCATTATTCATGGAGATTTTCCCTGCTGCCCTAGAAGGGGTCAGTTGGGAGGAGTCCTTGAGCAGCGAAACACTGGAGCTGTGCTTCCAGGATGTTTGACAGTCTGGCTAGCCAAATGCTACTCATTTTTAAACATAGGTTCCCTAGCGGTTGTAGTAAGAAAGGTATAAACATTCTGAATAAATAATTGCTTCCTTGCCTTCTAAGACCAGCTGTCCAGCTTTAAAATATTCAGATATTTTTGGCCAAGGAGATTTATTATACATTATGTTCTCTTTTTAAATATTTTAAAAAATTAACTATGGTAAAATCACATAACATACAGTTGACCATTTTAACCATTTAAGTACAGAGTTTGGTTGTGTTAAATATATTCACACTGGTGTGCAACGGCTCTCCAGAACTTCTTCATCTTGTAGAACTGAAATTCTATACCTGCTTAAAAACAGCTCCCTATTCCTGCCTCTCTCCAGCTACTGGCAGCCTCCACTCTACTTTCTGTTTCTATGAATTGTACTACTTTAGGTTCCTTATAGAACTGGAGTCCTATAATATTTGTCTATGTTTTCTGTTTTTGTTCAAGGAGTTGGCATGTTGCTTTTACTGGCTGAGCATTCATTCCACAGATATGACTTATTCTTTTCCAGCGACTATAGAAAGTTTTGAGAAATAAATTTCCACCCTCATGAAACATGCCCTGTAGTAGAAGAAACTGAGATTTGAACAGTGACTACAGTGCAATGTAACAGACACTGTAATACGGACATGTGCATATGGTAATATCGATTCAATTATTAATCTTGTTTCACCAAAATATTTTCCACCATTTTTCCACACCAGAAATTTTCTCTTGCATTTCTATATTCTCACCAGTGGTATTATTCCGAGAAAACAAAGGTCATATTTAAATCATTCTATTAAAAGTACAAGATCACTTTTTATTTTTCTTACTTTTTTCATTGAATAATAGGATCTTAAGTCATATGAATTGTTTGTCAGTTTCTAATCTTGGGGAATCACAATGTAAAGGCCCCACATACCCCTGCCCTTTCTTCCCCCTGCTTTCTCTGTCAACTCCGTAGTTCTCTATTACTTCTAATATTGTATGAGAATTCCTTTTCATTCTTTAGGATCCATGTCTTTTGCCAAGCAGAAGCTTTTTCCTGCTCTGTGAGATGTACTGTATACTTCTAGGAATCCACATTGTTGGTATGAAAAGCTGCTATTTGATTCTTTTTCTTTAACATCCACAGAATAATCTTTATTTTGACTATCTACATTCAAAAATGTCTTCCAAAACAATAATTTTAAAATGCAGATGAAAGTTCTACTGGAACCAATAATTGCTACTCAGGTTTTAAAATTATAGAATTCAGGATTGAAATACCCTAAATATCTTTGGCATCAATTCTTTCATTTTGAAAATAAGGAAACTAAATCCTGGAAATAGGAAATGACTTGCCCAAGGTCAAAGTTGTTAAAGTTACATTCCAGATGTCTCTGGCTCAACCACTTGTTCCAACATGAATCAACTGAGTGGGTAGCAAGTGAATTTGATGAGTCTTGGGAGGCACAGCGTCACACCTTGGATGAGGGCCCTGGGAAAATAATAAACCTCTCTCTGAGCCTTGTCAATCCACGTAAAGGCATTTCTGTTAGTGACTGCGCTTATATCTTCCTGCTAATGTCTGTAATAATGCTTTGAATTTATTAGTACCTATAAATACTCTTTAATGCAATGTGGCTCATGGGATGTAGCTGCTACTTCAATTGCTATGGGAAGAGATGTATAGTGGTTTTATTTTAGGCAATACAGATTTTTTCTCACTATTGTCTATGTCATGTTCCTTCTCTAAAACACTATGAATCTCCTTTACTCATTCATTAATTTATTAATTCATTCATTCCACAAGAGATCATTTTGCTCCTAATGAATTCCAGCCATTTCATTTTGCAGTGGGCATAAAATAGGAAGACAGGCTTGGTTTCTGCTATCATGTCTCTGCTTTCAGAACTGTCTAGTAGGACTATTATTTGTTTTTTCCACTTGTTTCTTCTAAGACCCTGGGAATACTTTGTTTTAAAATAAATATGTCAGTACAGGGATATTCCTCAAGCTTTTTCACTGTTCCTATGCATAATTCTGAAATGTCACATAAGACAATATGTGATAGAGACACTGTCTCTAAGACACTGAAATGATAAGTTCCTTGTCCATTTCCTGAGACTGTACACTGAACCAAAATTACAATGCGAATTCTGAGGATCAATTGTTTGTTGCTGTTTTTCTCCTAGACTTGTTCACTTGCAGAATGTTTATGCATTCAATAATCTATAAACTAACTGCTCAGTCTGTAGGTAGTAACATATCTGTCTAGTTAAATACTATCAAGCAATAGTGCATAAAACAGTGCCTGGAACATAGTAGATATTCAAAAAATGTTATAGAATAAGTGAAAGGAAAAATGAATGAATGAACTTCAGGAAAGTACTGATTGTACACAGGCTGATCATTTTTCTTCCTCATTCCTAGAACTGCCATTTATCTAAAAAGGATTAGTAATTAGCACTAATTTTCATGAACCTAGCCATAATTATATATAGGCTTGGTAAGGAAAAATTGTTTTATGGAGTCTTTCCTACAACATTCAGTTATGTTTTTCCCATATCCTGCTGTTTCCTTTCCTGGGCCTTGTTTTTGGGAGGTGGTTTCATATAGAAGCCTTGACATGCGCCCCACCTGACGGAGCCCACCTGGAGGCATCTCAGCAAGGCTTGTTTGGGGCTCGGGCAAGAATTAGCAAGGAGAGCTTTCTGAGGATAGTCACTCCCACAATCTAGTACATAATTCTGACTTTGTGCTTCATTTCTCCACCTGGGTGATGAACTATTTTAGAAATGCAGTGAATTAAAAAAATGCATTGGATTTTTTTTTTTCATTTAGTAATTACTGCGCTGCAGCAAACAGAGCTGGGTCTGAGTGAATGTTGACATCTAATTTTCAGGTTTTGAATTGCTTGGAGAAAAGCAAATCTCTCTGTTTTCATCTACTAACTTTCACTGTGAAGTAATTATGCAGAACAGAGTATGGTCCTGGGCAGTGTTTAACACAGGCAGGTCATAACTCGACAGAAAATGGACCTTTGCTTCTAGGATAGGAATAATTAAGGGCTCATAATCTTGGAGGAGCAGTGGTGATGCAATTGAACAGACACACACTTGCAGGCGATTGCTTGCTTGAAAAGCATGTGCTTTACTCTTTTAGATCATTCATAAACTGTCAACATAATTTGGTAGTAAAGCCTCCTTTTTCTAACTCTTTGTCCCATTGTTAGGGGTGCATTTCTATCTCCATGAGCAAGATCGTGCTTCATAGACATTCTGTTGGTTTTGTTTATTTGCAAATGTATGTACACATTACAATAGGTTGTTTTCCTCAGGTTCCAAATGAACCAAGAAACTGGGAGAATGAGAATCTAAATGGAAAGTAGTGTGGTATATGGAATTAGAATTTTAGGGGTGTAAAGGACTTTAAAGATTATATTTGAACTCCTTTTTATACACAGGAAAGAGTTAGGCAAACTGCACAGTTTGAGGAAGCAGTCCCCATGATCAATAAAGATACCAACCACCCCATTCCAGGGCCCCCTGGGCCTCTCATTTCAGATCAGCTGGATATAAGTTCAGGAATTCTTATAACCAATCTCAAGTTTGATAACTTGCTAGAATGACTCTCAGAACTCAGGAAAGTGTTTCCCTGATGATTGCAGTTTTTTTATAACAAAATAATATAAACTGGAGAGCATTATGCTAAGCAAAATAAGCCAGGCAGTGAAAGACAAATACCATATGATCTCACCTTTAACAGAACCTAAACAACAAAACAAACAAACAAGCAAAATATAACTGAAGACACTGAAATTGAGAACAGGCTGATAGTGACCAGAGGGGAGAGGGGATGGAATTTCAGGGGAAAAGGGGAAGGGTTTACAGGAACAAGTATAAAGGACACACGGACAGAAATTAGGAGGGGTGGGAATGGGAGGGAGGTGGGGAGGGCTGGGTTGGTGGGCTGGAATGGGAGTAAAAGACAGAAAACTGTACAAGAACAATTAAAATAAAATTTTAAAAAATCATAATATAAACTTGCATCACTGAAAGGAAGAGATGCATAGGGGCAAATCCGAGAGGTTTCAAAATGCAAGCTTTCCAATGTCTTTAGGGACATGTTTTCCTGTTAGCATCAACGTGCAGCAATACATGGTGTATTGCCAACCAGGGAAGTCTACCCAAGCTCTGATGTCCAGAGTTTTTATTGAGTTTTCAAAACATAGGTATGATTAATTGAATATTCACTTGTTAGTTGAAAAAAGTCCTCAGCCTCCCACTCTGACACTCTGAGCACCAACCCTTTAATAATATGTTTGGTCTTTCAGGAGTGACTTACCCTCATTTTCAGTCATCTTATTGGCATTAGCACAATCTTTCTAAGGACCACTATGAGTCACTCTGTTAGCATAAATCATCAGGTGTGGTTGAAGGGCCTACCATTAATTATAGAGACATAACCTATTACTCAGGGAATTCCATGGGTTTGGAGGTTACCTCCCAGGAGCTATGGCAATGGCTAGATGTCCCTTTAGGTGAGGACAAACATCTAGCACACATACATGCGCAGCCCAAATTACTGATCTGGTTTAAGGAAGTTCAAATATGTTAGAGGAAATAACTGTATATCAGGAAAATATTTACTGGTCTAAAAAATTTTCCCCACTAACCAAAATGCTTACTAGAATATAAAATCTACTTTATTGCAGCTGTCACAGTAAAATGTTTTTTAAAATACAAAATTTATAAAGCAATAGAGAGGTGATTATTGAGTTTAGACCTGAGGGCTTAGTTTGTATATATGCCCTCCTCCAAGTGAAGGTGGGAGCCTAATAAATCATGAAAATTCTGTTACCAAAAGGGAAAGGAGCAAAGGGTAGAGAGAATGTTCTGTAGAAAATAGAGGGGCTTTCTGCTTAGGGACTCAGGAGGAACAACCCAGGATTATTGTTTAAGTGGAGGTTAAAAAAAAGAGTGGTAGGGGAAATTAGAGAAAGCTATTACTTTATTTAATCTGGGAAGATATTGAGCAAATCTAGTTGAATGTGAAACTGAAAAGTAACATATAATCTGCTTATCTAATTATTAAGAAAAGAATCTACAAATATACTAGAGCTGAGTAACTGGATAGATTTCACGCTATGTCAATATGAGCTCCCTTTATCTTGTACTTTTAACCATGTAATATAGGTAATAGAAACAAAAATGCTTGCATAATAGCAGGATATTTTTGCCTTATTTACATACAAGTAGGTTGTTATAAAAGCTTATGTATTACATTACATACTAAATGTTGTGTAAGAAAAAAGGGGGATAAGAAAATATGCATGTATCTGCTTACTTTCACAAAAAAAAATGTAGTAGTAGATATAAATGAAATAACTAAAGAAATTGTTCCTATCTACAAAGCAGGAGAAAAATGTGGAAGGACTCAAGGAGAACATGACATTTTTCTGATTATAATTTTTTGTATACTTTGGACTTTTGTAAGTTTGCTAGTATTCTACAAATGAAAAATAAAAGTTATATCAATAAGAATGGAAAGAAAAAAAAAACTGATAACTGGCTACAGCCAGAAACAAACAGCCCTGACCATCTTTTAAATGAAGAGCATAGTCACACTTAAAGAAAAAAAAAAAACAAAGAAACCTAATATTTTGATATCAGTATATACCCATCAAGATATAATTCATTTTCAATAACATTCACTAGTTTTAAGTGTTTACAACTATCTTTTGAATACAGCACCTTTTCTGTATACTCTCAATCTAGAGGCATAACTGCAAACAAATTTTAAACTTTTTTTTACCCTGTGTTTGTTTGATTTTAGTAGTGGTATGAGCCAACAATTCCGAAAGTACTTTCTGTGTATTGCAGGACTGAACTCATGAGTAAATATGGTTATGTTGGAGGAAGCCAAGGTTTTTACTGTGATAAATGGAAATGTGGGATGAGCGAAGGCAAGAAGAACCTTGTAAGGGTAGATTGGAGTTGGAGATACCAGTAGGAACATATTTTTCCTATATCCATGAAAAGTGCAAGAAGCAATGTCACCTCAGGAATAATGAGCCCACTGTACACCTAAATACTGGTTTCTAAATGTCATTCCTCATTAATGGAACCAAGGCTAATTGAAGATATGACTGAGTTCATGGCTGGGGTAGGGAGGGTGTAAGATGATCCTGGAACATCTTACCATTTAGGAAGTCCTCAAAAAGCAAAAAATAAAATAAAATAAAATAAAAAATAAAGGAGTCATGTTAAGGAGCCAGCAAGAAGGCATTCCTATTGTATACATCTGGGACAATATCAACATCAAAAATTAAGAAAAATAATGGATTATAACACAGTGAATAAAATAAAAATCCATGAATGCATACTGGTAAATAATAGATAAACAAATAAATGGGGAAGAAAGAAAGGTTCTTCCTATCTTATGCCAATTTATAAATGTGGAGAAAATAGTGAATTTTGAAAAGTACTACTTGCAATCATGACAGAACAAATTGTTTTAGGCAAGAATCACCAATAGATATTAAATATAGGGAGAAAATTTTGGTGCCTTTTGCACCAAAAAAGTATTTACATATCCCAAATTGTTTCCCCACAGATTGCTTATTAGTTGCAAGAGAAAAATAGTTACTATGTAGTGGAGAAATTAAAAAAATACTTTGACCTGGTGATCAATATTAATCAATGTAGGTGGGGAAAATGGCTTCAGATATGACATCCTAAGAAAGATACATCGCCTTTTAAAGTATTGCATGAAGCATATATTACCTGAATGGAATTTAGGGGAAATATCAGATGTGACAACTAAGTGCAATAAATCACCATGAACTGCTGGGTCTTATAGTTATGCTACAAAAGGCATAGCTGAGTTATTGAATAAAATTGGAATATAGACTGTAAATTAAATAAGCATTACATTTTTATACTTTGTGAATTTGAGTATGAATTCAATGTACATATGGTATATATTAGCATTAAATTACAGTTGACCCTTGAATAACATAGAGGCGAGGGGTAACTCACACCTTCCTCTGTGCAGCTGAAAACCTTCCTGTAACTTGGACTCCTTAAAACCTTAACTACAATAGTTTCTGGTAGCCATGGGGGATTGATTCCAGGACCACCTACATCTCCAAGTTTGCATGTATGCTCAAGTCTCTTGTATAAAATGGTGTAGAACAATGCATACAGTTGGTCTCTTCATCTGCAGATTCCCAACTACAGATCAAGAATACTGTTTTCCATGTGTGGTGCATTTGTGGTTCATTTGAATTTGTGAGTCCTGGGCATAAGGAAGGCCAGCTTTATATTACCTGAGAAAAAATCCATGCATAATTGGACCCATGTAGTTCAAACCCATGTTTTTCAAGGGTCAGTTATAATTAAATGAGAGTGAGAGAAGATGCCAAAGTAGTTGAAACTGGTAAAACTGGGAAAGGGTATACAGATGTTCCCTATGTTAATTTTGCAAACATTTTGAAAGTATTTTAAAATAAAAATTTTAAAAGAATGGGAGGGCTAACTTTGCAAGCAATGAATCCCTAAATTCTTGGCTATGGCAAGGTCAGCAAGGAGTTTCTTATTCCGTTACCTTAAAGATCCTGTTTAAATAACAACCTTTAACATCTCTCCTTTTGACATTGGTTCAGCTGCCTTTCATGGATCCTGTCACTTGATTTCTTCTCTCCTTCTAGTATAGTGTTCCCACAGGTAGTGTGTGTGCTCCCTCCTTTGCTTTACTTGCATTGCTGTAATCCAAAAGGGAGCCCAAGTACTTACGTGTACAGATGCCTCAGAGGCCTGCACAGATTCCTAAGACATTCCTTCTTTCAGCAGCCCTTTCCTCTTTCAGTTCCTAATTTAACTTTTCACCCAAGGGATCCCCAGCCTTCAAGGGGCCTCCCATGCAATAGGATCTCACTTTACATCTTGTATAACTATTGAGGGTTAATAAACCTGACCCACAAATTACATGTTGCCTCACATTTGCGATGCCACCAGCAGCTAAGAGAACTTTAGTGACATCATTTCATTTACTCTCCCATGGTCTTTGAAAGGTAGATAAGGGACAAATGTCACACACCTCATCAAAAGACAGAACTGAGGCTGGGATCTGTTATATACTCTATTATAAAGATACTCTATTATAAAGCCCAGCAAAGCCTCCCCTTTCATAAAGAAACATCTCACCTGGTTGACAATAGTTTTGCTCCAAAAGAAACTTTTGAACTTATAACAGTTTGAAGAAAATAATGCAAAGTATAATTATTAACCAGCCATCTCAGGTCACTGTCAATGGAATGCACTATGGCATCTTTCAGAGTATTTATGTGTCCATATGACCTCCAGGGTGTAATGCTCATGTGCGTGTGTATTTTAAATACCCTGCTAATGATTTCAAAGTAATTACTGTTTGAGATAGATGATGAGATTACAGAATATTTTTTGCTTTGGATTTTGCATATTAGATGTTTGTAAACGCTGCATAGTTGTAAAGCCAAGAGGAACTTAAGACATTGCCACAGAGAATAAATTTTATTCTATCAGGATCCTTTTCACATGAAGATTACACTATTTCTTATTATTCTAGATATCTATGAGACAATGGGAACATGATAAACAAAGGTAGTCATTCAGCCCTGACCAGTGTGGTTCAGTTGGTTGAGCATCATCCCGTAGAGCCAAAGGTTGCCGGTTTGATTCCCGGTCAGGGCACATGCCTGGGTTGCATGTTCTGTCCTTGGTTGGGGAACATATGAGAGGCAAATGATCAATGTTTCTTTCTCATTTTGATGTTCTGACCCTCTTTTTCTCCTCCCTTCCCCTCTCTCTAAAAAATAGTTTTAAAAAATCCAGAAAAAGGTAGTTATCGCCAATATCAATTGGTACATTTAGTAATAACAAACTTCAGTTTTCTAATATATCTCACTATAGGTTTCAAGCATTGTTAACTCAGAAGTTTGGATTCTTCATTTGTTCATAACTTATTCATAATGTTGATTTTCTCTCAGCCCTCTTTGACATTATTTTCTTCCTACATCCTTTCTTTATTTAGCCTGACTCAGTAGCCCCACGCCACTTTCTTCTCAAAACATTAGAGTATTCTTTGAGCCTCTGTATCTTCCTTTATTTTCCCTTGTATCTGCCTTTCCTCCTTCAGACTAAAAAGCCTGAATCTTTGAATCAGACCCTAAGGTCCAGTCTTTCTTCTTCAACTAACAGTTATCTGTACAACAAGAATACTGTGATTGTGGAATAACTTCAAGGTTTTTATATCCAAAGCTGTTAAGAATAGTCATTTTAACAAGACTGAAGGAGTTCTGGGGGAGTTGTTAGACTGGGTATCCAAGGAAGGCCTCTCAGAGAAGGTATTATCTGTATGAACACCTCGATAATGATGGCATGGGCATGGAGAGTATACATAAGAAGTTCACAAAGCCAGAAAGAGGTCATTGCATTTGAAGGACAGAAAGAAGGCCAAGTTTCCAAAGGGAGCAGAGAGTGATGATATCAGAAAAGTTGATAGAGCCAGTGGGTGTTTGCCATGGTCAGCTGAGATGATGCCTTCCACCGTTTGTAATTTCATGTTAAGTTTGCATCTATGACAAGTAGATACATCAGAAGAGGGGAAGTAATTGTATAGAGAAGATGAGGTAAAATGAGTTATTGATGTAAGAGAATAGCTGTACCATTTAACCTTGGGGAAATCTGATTTTTTATTCAGCTCCTTTAGCTAAAACCTTAGAGCCACTGAATGAGGAATTCTGGCATCATTTTGGGGAAGGTTGGGCTATGAATGAAGATGTTGCATTAGTATTTCTAGCTCAAGGCAGTCTTTCAACCGGCTGGGATCATAAAGCTCGTTTTACGTAGAGACAGAAAGATATATCTACTCTCCATTTATTAATCAGTTCAGAATGGGTTTTCCTGAAGCTTCCTCAGATTAAAATGAGTTTATTAAGTAAAATACCATTAACCATGTATTCAGAGGGCAACAATGGCAGAGATAATCCCAAACAGCAACTAATGAAAAATTTCATTTAGTTTTGGTTCTTAACTGTATTAGGTTGGTTTGGCATCATTTAGTATTTAGTACTTCTATCATACTAGCTAAGCCACTTAACCTCCTTAAGTCCCTTTTCCTCTTCTGTGTAACTAGAGTAATAATAGTACTCACCTACTAGGATTCTTGTATGAATTATATTAAATGAGATAATATATTTTGTGGGGCAGTAACACTTGCTCGAGTTCATGCAGCTTTTAATGGTCAAGCTGATCTTTAAATAAATACTGTGCCTAAAAAGTAGACACAAGGGAAAGCAGGCATAATGACCTAGAAGCCAATTATGTAAGTAGAATTAACATTTTTTATAGATAATTTATAAAATAATGTCTCACTCATGGGTAACAAAATGGCCTGTTTTGTGTATCAGTTAAAATGTCATTAATACAGTATCTTTTATTCTGTTGGAAAAACCATGATAAAGATTCATAGCAAAATTGTGTTCCAAATTAGATCCACATACCACTCATTAACTGATGCAGATGATGTGCTGTGTTCTATTTTAGACTTACTTATCTGATTTGCAGCTAGTTCTAGAAAACAACATGAGCACTCCTTAACAGATCCACAACTACAAAAATGCTCCACACAGGAATGGAAAAGGATCCACTGCCCACCTTCAATAGCATGGAGATCTGGGATCACATCAACACAGAAACATATGATGAATATGCTTTTCTGTGGTATATGGAGTACTCTTAATAAACCCTGTAAGTTGTTAAGCATTGAAACTGGTATTTGGCTAAGGCTCTGGAACACTCCTCCTCCAGCACAAATGCTTCCTCTCCTAGCACAGGAAGAGTGCCAAGCGGACCAGAAGTAGCACCAAATAGATTGATAGAGAAATGTCTGCAGCAGAGAGATTTTCCTGTGTGTTGCAGCTTTGTTTTCTTTATTCTCATCACCCTACCTTCAGGCAGTCTCTCTTTTATTCAAGGAATGTGCCTCTATAGGAGAGATACCATTCTTGACAGCCAGCCTCCTTATGCCCTCAGGTCAATACCAGATACACAAAGGTCACTGACTTTCAAAGGTAAAACTGTATCTTGCTCTGTGTCAGAGTAAATATAGGACTGGAACAGCTCCCTGCACTGCCTTTGTGCTTTTCTGAGTTGCCTTAGGCAAACTGCCACTAGTTGAAGTCCAAAGTTGATCTTTGATTTGTGCCTCTCTGTATCTTGTTCCTCTTGTTTAGCTTTTCTCTTATTGCTTAGGACCTACAATGTACAAAATACTGTGAGGGAGGTTATAGAAGATACAAAGAGTTGGAAGACACTGTCCTCCAAAGAAACTTCGGTGACTAAAATAGCTAATGATACTATCATTTCTATATAAAAGTTCCTGAGAAGGAGGACCAGTTTACAATAGGAGGGTATTCTCCACATTCCATGCATCTGAGAGCCACCAAGCTTGCCTGGGAGTGAGATGAGCATGCTATAAATAAGGAAGTGGCTATAAATGCATGGCCTCTAGTGATTTGTCTTTGAAAAAGCCACTGGGTTGACACATCATACTGACTGTCCTTAGATCATCACTCACTATCTCTGGGGTAAAGAACAAGTATTATAAATCAAGAATTATGACTTCAATCCCTCTGGGCATGACAGAATTACCTAGTTTACAGCACCTAATTGCTGCTCACAATAAATGCTCTCTAATATCTGTTGATGATTTGGATTACAAATGTGAGAAAAATCTAATATAATTTGCTTTACCTCAGCTTGATTTATTTATACATTTATGTATCCTGGCTCTCTAACCTGCATCCCAGAATTCAGTAATGTAGTCAGCTTCTCCAATAACAAATAATAGCCAAAAAGAAAAGAAGCTGAGAAATATGGAGCATAGTGTACAAGTTAAAAATGAGATGCAGAGTCAATAGTGTTTTCTGGATAGCTCCAACAAGCCGGGGTTCACACACAGAATAGGTCACACTGTTGAAAAGTAAGAACATAAAACCGCCAAGACTCATAGACAGTAAACTCACAGGGCTCTAAATTAAAAAGCTTGTCCTCTGACACTTATACATCCACACACTTGCATCCCTACCTAGATTCCAACCCTCTTACTTCAGTCAATCTTATAATGCAACTTACATTTAACTACAGGTTTAAAGCAGGCAAAACTTAAGCACAGATTTAGAGTTGGCAAAATTTTCCAGTGCTAGTATTAAAGTCTGGGCTACATTCTCATTGTCATTCCTTTTTGACCTAGAAGCAGTGCATTGTGGGGAAAAAAAACAGAAATGGAAGCAGAAAAGTTGAGCTTTAGTCTTGAATTAGCCATTTATTATTAGCTCTATGTCATTTAAAATATTACTTGTCTTCTCTGACCCTTAATTTTTTCTTTACTTAGAAAAAGAATTTAATTATAGCTTATACAATACATAACAGAAAGCTCTCTGAGAACTACAACTCAAATGTTCATGCAATTGGAATGGGTTTAAGTTGAACGGAATTTAGTGGCAGTTTTTGTGACTCCCTTGGCTAATGTGGAACCTTCCACCTAGTGATTAGAGACTTGAGTGGTGCTCCTAAAAGATATGATAGAAAGTGAAGTCCATGTGTCTGTTCAATGTGGTAAGCTGCAAGTAACAAAAAAAAAAATTGTAGTTATTTTTAAAGTAAGGGTTTATTTTTCTCATAAATCAAGAAGCATAGATGTAGGTGTCTGCAGCTCTCAGCTCAATATCTCATTGTTGCCAGGGCTAAAGTACCTGCAATGTTCTTGGGCTTTTCTTTATAATTGTAGAATGATGGCTTCAACTGTAGATATTAGGTTCTATTCAAAGCAGAAAGAAGAGTAGGAATATAAGAGCCAAAATATTCTCTTCCATCAATAAGGCAAAAGCTTTCTTAGGAACGAACCACCAACAAATATTAACTTCTGTCTCCTTTACAAGAAAGAAAGTACTACAGCTACCTCTTAGCCCAAAGGAGACTGAAAAGAGTAAGGTTTACCTAAGCACAATGATACTCTGAACCCAACTGAAGCTTTTTAGCAAGGAAAGGAGAGAGAAAGAAAATTGGACAATTGACTCACAGTATCTGCCACAATCTAAACCTCAATAAAATAATTTAAAATTGAATTATTTTCCCCAATCGAGCACCAATATTTTATTCACATTGAGACTTCAATCACCAATATCTACTGTGTGTGAAACATTTCTATTTACCCAAATACGCCAATTCTCAAATAAAATGACTGCATTTGGTGTTAAACTTAATTTCCTAATTAGTTACTCTAATTGAAGAACATTTAGCTTCTTGGAACAGAAACCATCCAAACCATGTGGGATTTTTTTTCCTGATATATCTGTAACTACAGAAATAAGAAAATAAGAGCCAGATCAGCAAGGCATCAACTTGTGCACATATCTAAGTTTACCAACAGTAGCTAATTAGTAGTTGTATCTGGATGAATTATAAATGGTGAAAACATGGCAAATGAGCAACAGTGAGTTTTCATGCAGGCAACTGATTTTAGTTGCATTTATAAATATGGCAAGAACCAGTATTGTATTTCTTGCAGGTTTGAAGAGAAACATACATGCTAATTTATGTACATTAAAAAAAATTCCGCCAATCTGATGATGGTAATAGAGTTACAACCCCCCATGGGCTTGACAGTTTCTCTCCGTAAATGCAACAGCATCCATATGGCCACTACATCCAGTGTGCAGTGCTTGTGTGATAAGGATTCTGCTCTAATTACAATGTTTAAAAGATAATTTTGTGGAAGAGCTAGTATTCAAAGGAGAGGACAGCCTGGGAGTGGGGAGCATGTAGAGAAACATTTGAAACAGGAAAACCATCTATCTATATTGCCCAAAGTTCTAGAAAGTATTTCTTCAATTTCATTCTTCATCAGTCTTCAGCATGCTGTAGAATGAGTAACACTTAATGTCACTTGAGCTTTGGAATTACATGGAAGTTAGACTATGATATGCACAATTTTAGAGTCCTTGATAAGGATCATAGACATTCATGGCCTTACTTGTCTCAAAATATTTAGATATTCATCATTATGAAAATTGAGCTATCTCTTAGCAATTTGATTCTTAAGTAGGAAAAATGTCAAAATTGTATCAAAGCTGAAGGCATTTAGTATTAGAACAACTTTATCTTTTCATCTAAATTACCAAAACCAAAGCAACATCTGACTGGCTTTGTCTAATGCATTAATTTGGTTGAAATCATCTCTTATATTGACTACTCTTGGAAATCCTAGTTAGCATTCTTACAGACTTCTGTAAGACATCATCAGTCAGAAACCCACAGAATTACAGAGTGGTTTTAGCTACAGGTTAGCTTCTATATGATTTTTTCCCTAAATCTCAGTTGTAGGAAAGTAGAAAGACTAACCCATTCTGCCGATTCACTTAAAAATGTCCAGAGACCTTTAGTTCTGGAAAACTAAAGCTCTCCTACAAGCTTAGTTGTTCTAAAAACCCTGCCATGGCTACTTGATGGGTTTTGCATTCAGTACTGCTGATGCCCAGCCTGCCGTGTCCCCATAATTAGCAAAGTGGAGCACTGACACAATAGACTCATTAGCATGCTAGTACTTTCATCACTGTACTGCAGGCCACAAGAAGCTTGGAGGACAACACCAGAACACGTTCCCTGGGCAGGTGGAAAAGTTTTTAGCTCAATAAGACTATGAAATTTCCACCAGGGAAGTCTGTAGACAAAATAGTTCTTTTATAATGTCCATGCGCCATAACATGAAAACAAGCAGACTACTTCAATGTACAACTGAAAAATCGGAGGTCGTACACTAACCTGCCTAAAAGAAGACAGATAAAAAGCATAATTTCTATTTGGTATACAAAACCAGGCTGAGTGCTGGACAGTGCTATACTGATTTACCATGGACAGTAAAGTAAAATGTAATTTTATTTTGTCTGTCGTCAATCTCTTTCTCTGAGGAATCATAATGTCCAGTATTCTTATAACTCTGGTTAGCCATATAGGCCTAGGAGAAGGTATCTGACTCAGAACTGGCCAATTAGAATGCCTCACCCCCACCCTGACCACAGTGATTGGTCAGGAGCGGCCATGTGATCTACTCTGATATCTCATAGCCCTCACCAGGCCATTAATGAACCATGACAGTGAAAATGCTTCCTAGTCCTTCATGAAATAAATATCCCCCTATGCGGCAAGAAACTTTGCTTGATAATGAAACCAGTGGAGAGAAAAGCAAAGCTGAGAGAGGCAGAAAGAAAAGGAGTGACAGGGAGAAGGTCTAAAACTAGGGGAGAGAGATTAATCACCTGAGGAGATGGACCCAGCTGCAACTGATCCTAGATCTATCTTCAGAATTTCATTGCCAAGACTACTTCTTCTTTTTTTTTCTTAAGCTAGTTTGAGTTGGGATTCTCTCACTTGAAATTTTGAGTATACAGTGAAATACACAAAATTTAAATAGCAATGAATTCTAGAAAATAACTTGTCCTTAAAAAGGTTTATAGATATAGCCCAAATATCATCACAAAGTAAGCCAAACCAGAAGCTGGTTTAGCTGTGGCCTGGCTGTATTGTCAGTGGGACATGGAAACTGGTCCTGATAATCCTGTTCTGCCCGGCTCTTTAAGTGATCTCTCACTATTTTTCTAAGTCAGGCCTGCATCAGTCTTTGACATCTATAGCACCAATACTCTAACTCACAGGAAAACCCTTTTCATGGTGACTTGAACTCAGATCAGAGGATACTTGTAACACTGACCAGGGCAATACTCAGCAGAAGTGAGCAGCACTATGTTTGTAGCTAGATATTGGAATTATTTTTGCTAGAAATACTGAGACTTGAAGTTACCATTACAGAAAAAAAAATCAATGAGCGTGAGCTTAGTGATCACAATGTATGTGTTACACTAAAATTTTACAGTGTCTGCTGGTCTAAGGTATAAATTGTGCTATGATTATCTTAAGGACTATAATTTCAGGGAGCAGAGTTCTGCTTATAGGCCTAAAGATTAATTTATACCATTGCTTCTCTACCTACAACCATTTAACCATAAGCAGTACTGGATGTAATGACATGTATAAACAGCTTGAGATAAATAGGAATCCTGAATTGTGAACAGAAAACAAAGCCTAAGGAAAAACAAAGCTATCTACTTAGTTGAAGAAAAGATGACTAGCAGTGCTTATCTGTCAAACTTTTTAACTAAAAAGCCACAGGACAAAAAGGAAAGGGACATTGAAGATCAGAGGTTAAAATCCTTTCCAGATCAAGTTTATTTTCACCTACACACTTGACATGCCTCAGTCTACTGCCCCCCCCACCCCCTTGATAAGCATGTTATGGATCTCATCTTGAGACCAGAGTCTTGTATACATCAGCTTTTTAACAGTTCCATGAGGGAATTGATCACAGATACTCTCTGATTTTAACCTCAGAGCCTGGGGTGGCCTTAGTTAAGTGCACTCACTGTCGATATTTCTCCTCCATACATAATGCAGAGCACATACTTCAAGTGCTAACTGGGTAATTTGGAGTTCAATACTTAGGACAGTGAGAGAAGGAAAATCTCACATTATGCTTTATAACCATTGTTGTTGAACACTTAGATCAAAAGCTTTACAGAAATAGCAACTTTGGTGCATTTTACTTTTGCAGGAGTGGCTAGGGGTAGTTTATTTCTATTATAGTTTATTCCCCATGGAAAAGTTAGTAGATGTCAATGGATAATGCATTAGGAAGTGTCATACCCTGCACGGTTGTTGTGACGCTAGTGACAGAGACAGAGAGTGCCTGTAGGTCTGTGACATTCTTAGTTACAAAGTGCTTTAGTAGCTGTACATTCTGATTTGGCATAAACAAATAATATTGTCACTATTTTATTCTAATCATAATATATTCTCTGTACATACAGAAAAAAAGAATTAATACATTTAGCAGGCTACTTTGATAACTATAATGTATTCAACACTATACGGGAAATTAAGGGCTCATTTAGGAGACTATAAATCAAACCATCCTTTACCTTAAGTGAGTCTCATGAATTAGGACATCACCTTATTGGTTCTCAAAGTTAGTAAAGCTTTGTCTACCTTAGTTTGGGGTGGGGGGTTCTCTCCAAAGGGAAGCTGATTGTGCTACTGGTGAAGCAGCACCACGCTTAGGGTGTCCCTCTTGTCTCCAGGGCTGCTCCCAGGAACCAGAAAGCAAGGTATTTGTGTGCAAACAAAGGGGGATCTCAGCACAGATCTAAGCCCTAGGGGTGTGAAGAGGACTCATTCTTTGTTTAGAAGAAATTCTAATTTCACCTTTGCAGGACCTCTTCAATGACTTTATTTTATTAGGTGATGCTCAATGATTAGCTTGAAATCTAACATTTAAATAACAGGTGGATAGTCCCACAGATCTGGATGTTTTGCAAACTCTGTAAGTCAGAATTATTCTGACATATTTCTGATCCAGTTTCACAGAGGCCTTTATAAACCAGGTATAAACTGTAAATGTACTATTTAAAGCAACTGTGAAGTAAGTGAAGTCTTCACTTCTTCACCGATAACTTGTCCTTTGAAGAGAGATAGGATGGGGCAAAGAGTTGGGATGTAGGGTTAGGAGCTAGAAACACGGTTTCAGTCCCTGTGAATGCAATCACTGAGTAGCATGACCTCATCATTTAATTTTCTGAGTGTTAATTTCTCTTTCAAATGAAAAATAAGAAAAAAGTTTGTATTTCATCTTAGACTGTGTTGCCCAAAAAGTCTGTATTTTTTTTTTTCAGTAAAATAAAAGACACATTTTTTCCCACCAACGACTTTATTGATGTGGATATTTTGAGTATATTGTTTATCTCCTGTGTGGTTTAATGTTGATTATTCTCAGTTAACTTCTTGATTTGATCGCTATCAACTTCAATGGGTCTACCTGACCATGGAGCATCGTCCAGTGAGAAATCTCCAGCATGAAAATGCACAAACCACTTTTGACATGTTCAATCAGTCACAGCAGCTTCTCCATACACTGCACAAATCTTTTCTTGCATTTCAGTTATGTTTTTACCTTTCTTGAAATAATAAAGCATGCCATGCTGAAAAATATTGCATATTTTCTTCCATCTTCAAAATTAAAATGGCTACACAAAAATTTGCCAGTTTTGATAAGTTCTTTTTTAAATGCATGCTGATATGACAGCTATCACAATACAATCTAACAAAATTGTTTCGAATGAAATTAAAGACAACTACATGCTACTAGAGTCATCTTACTGTAAAAACAAACAAACTTTTTGGCCAACCCAATACTAAGTATCAGACACTGAGACAATGAAATCTTCTGGATTCATCTTATTTTGTCAGCTCGTGAGGTGGGCAGTATCATTGTTCCTACTACACTGATAAGAGGACTGAGACACAAAGGTCAGATTTTCTGTGTGTACTCACAAAGGTAGAAAGTGGTGGAACAGATTTAAACCCAGGAAAATTGGACTCTACAGATATTTTGCTAATCATTACACTCCAGTGCTGATACTATTAATGTCTTTTTGAGGGTGATCACAGGCATAAAATTAAAAGTGTACATGAATATACTTTGTAAACTGGACAGTGATTCATAGATATGGTTATATACTATTTCACGTCAAATTTAGAAGTCTCACCCTTTCTACTTCTCATTGAACTGCTGTTTCCTAGTGTACCTAATCTCCTATTGCAGTGACTCACTCCAGAACTTTCTGCCTGCCCATTAGTTCATCCCTGTTCTTGCTTCTGAGTTCTGCTCATGATTGAAGTCTAGCAAAGTGTTTTTTTTTTTATGAGCAGAAAATTAAAAGTCCCTGAAATGTTAAATGTATTGTTTTTCTGGTTAATATATTATAATTATAATTTAATACATTATAATTTAATATTGTCTATAACACCTCCCCAATACCTTAATATTTTCTAGAATTATATAACATGAAAAACCTAAATGGGGAGCTTCCCATGGAAAAATCAACTCCACAAGTCAGGACATCTCTGTGGCTGGGCAACAGACCACTTGTATCTGATCATTTCAGCACATGTGATCAAAGTTCAGACTCCCAAGCCCCAGCTAGAGCATCTGATTGAGTTGCTGAATCTTAAGCACACTATAGTTGGATGCCCATCACTCTAGAGTTAATTATAGACCCCATTTTACAAAATCTTACAGATAGTTTTATACACTAGTAGGTATTTCTCATAAGGAGTGTCAGGGCTAGTTTGCTCAGAAGAGTGTTGACTATCAAGGATGAGTACAACATCAACATGAAAAAGGTTGTTTGCATCTCTCCTGAAGGAATAGATTTCCGAAACATAGAATGATCTGTTCATTAAAAGGTGTCTTTCTCTCATCTAGGGTCAAATGATATTTTCATGTCTTGGTTTACATAAGACCATTCCTGGAATCAACCAGCAATGCAAACAAACCCAGCTGTTCCACCTAGCTGCAATTTTTTGGAATGTCTAGGGGATTCACTTTCAACTTTGTTTCAAATTATCTTTTTCACTGAAAAAGTGAATAAATATGCAGATTTTTAAAACTCCGCTTTTCCACTGTTCCTCCTGTGTACCGTACAAGAGACAAGAGATAAAAGAAGCCTTCTTCTATGTCTGAGCAGATTTCAAACAGCCAATGAACAGGAGGAAAGGGGTCATTGGAGCAGTATGGCTCTGACATGATACTGATTTGTAACACAGGAGCTTTTCCTGCGACTGAAAGGATGGGAGAAAAATCACCTATCCTATGAACATTGAGGTCTGCCGAACCATGAACTCTAAGCAGCCAGAAAAATCTCAAGTCTTTCACTTCAAAGGTATTGGAAAACTTTCAAGTGCAAATGCCAGAAAACTGGGAACCCAAGTTGTAAGAGAGGAGTATGATTTTTGGTCTTATTTTCCAAGGACAATGGTGTCTTCTGGAATTACCACATGTACATTTTTTTTTGAGTGGGGGTAGTTTCTCTTTAAGGGTCTCCGAAGCCATGACAGCATATATGAAGTCGATCATGACACTGGAAAGCACTCTCATTCCCGAGGGTCTGTCAGTCATTGTGTTCCATGCCCATTCTCTCCTAGCTGTATAAATTGGCCCCAGGGTGCAGTATCTGACACAAAAAGTTTCAGTCTCAGAATATTTCTCTCCACCTAAATTTCTTTAAAATCGGCCTGGCTATTAAGTTAGAAGACAGAAAATATAACCTTAGTGAGGGAGATCCATTCATAGGGACATCTGCCACTCAAAGCAACTGTATTTCCACAGACTAGTCTGTCATCCACGAAGTGCTAAAATGTTCACATCCGTAGAAGAACATGTAAAACAGCAAATTTTGGTGACTGTTTCGAGATGTGTTTGTGGAATTGGCTGTAGATTTCTTTGTTTGAACAAATTGGGAGCTGCTCCCTCGGGACCCCATTCATAGAATTCTAAAGTCTTCACTGAGTTACAAAAGCAAACACATTGATCTTGTGGTTCAGTGGCTACATTAGTAAATCATTTATTTACAGAGGTTTATGACAAAACCCCTTAAAACACATAAAATATAAATAGTGTAAAATATTTTGCACCTTTCGGAAATGTGTGCACAGACTTGATGTTCTGCTAATGGATGCACTTGGGCATTAGCAGGGTTTTAGCAGCTCTTCATCTTGCACACACACACAGGCAGGAGGAACTGTTCTCTGCGTGGCTGGTGTTTTGAGTGCAGTCGGGAAATCTCCCTGAACACTTTATAAATAGGAACCAGTTAGTAAAATTGAACTGTTCTCTAAATTTTTGAATGAATGATCTTAGAAATCGTTCTGGAAAAAATACTTTCTAAAATATGACAGAGCCCCTAGACTAGTCCAAGTTCACCAGCTAATTGTGTTGTTAGTATGTTTGATGTTTTTCATCCTCATATGGGGCCTCAGAAGTATTATAAGATTTTACCACTTTAGAATATGCCTATGGTTTTTCATTGGATAGTTAATGGGTGGTTTCCAAATTTTGCACGTGTGGGATCTGGTGTCTATTAACTATCCCTTAATACTGAGGATAGGATAGCAGGGCTCATATCTAAATGAAGTATCAGAGAGAATCTTTCATTCAACAAAGATTGATGAGATATCTAACATGTGTCAAGCACATTCCTGGATCCAAATCAAAGCTCCTCTTCTAAGGGGGCTTGCATTCTAGTTGAAGGAGAAAGAAAATAAACCAACAAACTAACAAAAGTATAGTGTGCCCCAGGGTGCTATGGAGAAAAAATATATCGGGCATGAAAAGTGATGATTTGGAAAGGGGCAGTTCGGGCTATATTACTATGATTTTATCAAACCAAAGACATGAACAATTGAAAATCTGTACTTGTATTTATCTACTGAAAAGGAAACTAAAGCTTCCAGTTGTAATTGTAAGATGCCATCAACTGTAAGATGCATCCAATTCTTAGAGATGCTAAATAAAAAAAAAAAAACAGAAAAGGGAATTTTAAATTGAAGAAATTGTGTGTCTCATGGGTTATTAGGAAATGCTTTACTGAGAAAGAGATATTGAAGTAGAGACCCACAGAAATGGAGGATTAGAGAGGTATGATTGGTGGAGGAAGAACACTTAAACAGAAAACCAGCAGGTGCAACAATCATGAGGCAGCAATGCTTTGAATGCACACGTTTGAGGAGAGCAAGCAGTCCGGTGTGACTGGAGGGGAACAGGCAAGGGGCATACCCTGTAGGGCCTTAAAGGCCATGGTAAGAAATTTAGATTTTACTCTGAGCAAGAAGGAAAGCCAGAGGAGGTTCTGAGCAGAGAAGAAATTGAGGATGTGAAACAGCCTTACTCTGGCTGGTCTGCACTGTGTGGAAAATAGGCAGTAGGGAAGAAATGGTGAAAGTAGACTCATCACAGTAAGAAACTATGAAAATCATCCATACAAGAGAGGACAGTGGCTTTGACTGATGGGTGGGGGATGCAGTGAAGATGAGACATGGTCAGATTCTCAGGGTATTTCTTTTCTTTTTTTAAAAAAATATTTTTATTTCTTTATTTTTAGAGAGAGGGGAAGGGAAGGAAAAAGAGAGGGAGAGAAACATCAGTGTGTGGTTGCCTCTCACATGGCCCCCACCGGGGACCTGGCCCGCAACCCAGGCATGTGCCCTGACTGGGAATCGAACCTCAACCCTTTGGTTAAGAGCCCGCACTCAATCTACTGAGCTACACCAGCCAGGGCTCTCAGTGTATTTCAAAGTGACCATTTTTGAGAATATGAAGCTGTTTATAACCCAATTTTTAAAAGGCTACACTGTTCTCTAGGGATGCCAATCATATTTGTTATACAATTGAGCTGGTATCTAAGGGCATTTCTTAGATAGGAAAGAAAAAATTGATGGAAAGTGTTAAGAAGGAGTAGAATTTAGAAACCAGATTTCAATGTGTAAGACCTTTGGTGGAGGAGCTCAGAGGGATTCCCCATCTGGTCATAGATGCTAGCTTAAAAGAATAGATTAGGAAGTAGAATTTCTCTGCAGAGTGAGAACAGCCTGTATGCCTAATTAGTGAATACACTGCAGAAAAATGGAACCATTTAAAATTGGGTGAGGAAAAGTCCTGGGATTCTGTGAATTAGTATTTTTATCCAGCCAAGTTGATGATCCTGGTCCACAATGTTTTAGGAATTCTGTCTTTTTATCTATTTTTATAATTTCTTTAAAAAGAGTGCTGCTTATAAAATTCTGCTTTCTATTAGTAAAAAATAAAGGGTAATAATGGAATAAGTGAACAAATGTAATTTTGGCATCTACATGCCTGGGCTTGCCTGCAACTTCTTGTTTTCCTGGACTTGGGAAATTACTTAACTTTAAACTCTCAGTACCAAGGTCTGTAAAATTAGTCTAATAGTAATAGTAATAGTAATAATAACAATAATGCCTTCCTCATAAAATTGTTGTAAGAGTTAAAGGAGATTACATAGTTTTGGCATCTAGAACAATTAGGGGTACATAGTTAGTTTTCAATAAAAAGCTCTCGTCATTATTTGTACCATAAAGATGTGACAATACAAAGAAAAATAGAATGCCCTGGAGACCAATACAGAGGCAAGCAGTCATCCTCACCGCTGGAGAACAACAGGTGATCTGCTGGTCTCCTGTAAACAGACAAATCCAACTCCAAAGGCATGAGATGAGGGTCCTTTCCAGTGGTGGCTCTTTCCCTGCCTGGGTTTTCTTCCTCTTACAACTCACGTGGTGACATTGAGTCTCCTTAGCCTAGGGTCTCCCTTGAGTTCTGCATTTCATTTGGATGGCAGTGTTAGCTGGCTAGAGTCATTGAGTTAATTAGGTAAGAAGGTAGAAACCTAGAGAAACAATAGACTACCTGCTACCGAGGGGCTCTTTGGGGACTTTAGTGGTCACCTGGGGACCATTCTTTGTTTCAATTGTGCACAGTTGTTGGACATCTTGGAGAAGTCCTGCTGAATTAAACTGTGGTGAATTTGTTGGACTACAGCCTTTGAATTCAGTGGTGTCTCTCCTGTTTTTCCTTTGACTCACTTTTTCCTTCTGTTCCCTGCCTGGAGCATCATGGAGTTCCTCTCTTGCCCCTCTCCTTTTCATTGCCATCTGTTTATCTCTCACTTTTCACCAAACTGGTTTGTGTCCCCACTTCCCTAATGGTACCTTTCACCCGAGATCCTCACAGCTCAACATAATTGTTACTTAGTAGGCTTTGTAGAACATTCATCACTGTTTTTGTCGAAGGGCCAATTAACTCCCTGCTGCCCTTCAGGAACCTGTAGCAAGCTCCTGCTGTTTCTGGTTAGTTTAAGGCAGCAGGGAGCTAATTGTTCCTTTAGTCAGTGTAGTGGTAAACTCTTCTTATGATGTTTATAGGTCCACACCCTGCTTTAAAAGAACCTATTTTTTTTTCTAACTTCTTGGCTGATTACCACCCTGCCTGTAATCCACTCTAAATGGCAGAAAAGGTGCTGTCAAGGCAGCTCCGGGCAAAGTGCAATAATACAGCATTTTTGACACCTTTCAGTGTGAGCTCTTCCTTCCTTAAGTAATGGAGATAGACTGCATCATTATTTTTAAGGAGAAAGATGTCACTGTGTGGCTGAGTTTGTGTTCACTAATGTGTAGATTTGGGAGGCCATCATTTTCTATTTTCCTCGCATGCATTGCCAAGAGATAGATAGGGCCGAGTGGGCTTTGCCTCACGTTCAATGCTACAGGGCCTTGAAAAATGCAGGCATTTTATAAAGGCTACAGTTTACAGTGTGCTCATATCTACCTAGGCTGTACTTAATAATTGCATGCATTGTGGATGAGTATTAGAAATATTCGTGGGAAATGCTACATGTAGTCACCATGTATTTAAAAAAAAAATCTCTGCCATACCTATGGGGGGTGGGGACTGCATGTTCTTGATATTATGGAAGCAAATATGTACAGTAAAAATGTCATCTTGTTTCATAAAGCCCAATTATTGATTTGCACCTGCTGGTTCTACCTGTGCAGCTTACATCCTATGATACTGCCAACAATGATAAAGAGCCATTTGCCTACCAGTACCCCATATACTATGGATATACAATAAATATTAAGCCTCTACTACCTCAAAAATTGAAAGGTAAAAGAAAATACTGTAGAATTGATTTACTGACACTACTTACATGTATGATGATTCCTTTTGAATCACAACACATACACACATACAATTCTTTTCCCTTTATACCTGGCTGTTCTTCTCCTCCTCTGCCTCTTTATTGCCTTCACCTACCTTCCAGCCCACCTTAACCTCCTTTTCTAAGAGCTGTCTTTTCCCTTGGTCCTTTAATATTTCTTTCACATTAAGCTATTTCAAATAGCAACTTTGGGATTGTCTTAATGACTTCTAATCAGTTGCTTGAATACTCTCTGCCAATCATCTCCATCTCTAATCTACAGCCTCTACATTAGGGTAGGAGTTCATTTACTTTCACTCATTGACCTCGGTTTCTCCTAATAAGTTCATTCTTCATACAGCTTCCACGCAATCTTTTCTTTCCCTCCCTACCCCAACCCTCCAGCATGGTTTCTGAATGCCTAATGAGTCACATTTTAGCTCCAAGCCCAAAATTCAAGACCCTCTGTCATCTGCTCATACCATTCTTTCCTATTGGCATCATTTATTACTCTTGCTTTGGCCTACGCCTATTCCAGCCAGACCTGGTGGCCTCACACACTTTCGGACTATTGACAGTTTATTCAGGATGACCTTTCCAATGCATGGGCTTCATTTCCTTATGAGGGCTCAGAGCTCTCATCTTCTTGGCAAATTCTGGAGGTAGACATATATCTTTATGTATGTTCTTCTACTTTGCATCATTTTACTTTATGTATCAACATTGCTGGCAGTCAACTTTCATTTGTTGCTCTATTACTAGCAGTATTTCTCGAGGAGTTTCATATATATATATATATTTTCTTTTTGTCCTGTTAAAACAGAAACTAGAGCTTATCACTGCCCTCATTTACAAAATAGTTTGCATTTTGCTATGCCTGATGTAAAATCATATATATAATGGGCACTAGATGAATGTATCTTAACTCTCTTCAGTCCCTAATGATATATTCTTTGTGTTGCTGTTACTTTTCAAGGAGATGTAAAAAAAATCTCCTTAGCAAAGAACATATATGCATATATGTATACCTTGTGGACACAGATAACAATGCAGTGAATGCTAGTGGGATGGGGGTGGGGGTGGCTGGAGGGAAGCCAAAGGAGGGGAAATTGGGGGCATCTATAATAGTGTCAACAATTAAAAAATCTCCCTAGCTAGATTATAAAACCCCTGAAATTATAGATTTTAACTCTTTTGTAAAACTCTTGATGTATGAAAATAAAAGTAATACAATTAATTATTTTTGATATTTATGATAAAGGTTTACCACTTTTTGGCTACTGCTGCTATAATTCATCTTGCTGTACATTCCAATTTTTTAGATATTAATATGATCTTTAAAAGAAAGTTTCAAGCTTCTCAAGGGCAGGACTGATTTCTATGCCTCTTTCTTTATAGTGCACAGCACTGAAAAAGTTAAGCTGAAAAAGTGAATACTAAGTAATAATTTTATAATTGACCTTAAAGGAAACAAGACTCATGTAAAGTACTTACCAGAATAAAATCCTGGTGTGAATTAACAGTTAAAAGGTATATGCCATTATATCTTGCCCTCAAGCACTGTAATCCAGTCTGATAGTTTTCAACTCAATTCTAATCTTTGATGGCTAGAATAATTAGATTGTGCTTTGGAGTTTTTTATGAATACATATTAAAAAAAATCATAGTACTAACATTGTCTCATGCTCCCTTTTTTGTAGACTGGTATTAATGATAGATCCTATTAATATAAGCAGATCTAAGAATACTAGTTTATAAAATAACAAAAATGAATAATAAGGTCAAATAAAATATTCAGAGAATATACAGAACATACACCTGAAAGTGCAAGTGTAGCTAGTGTTTAAATTGTCACCTCAGTATTCTGAGCGCTTGACAAGAAGCATGTGTATAAATGGGCAATGGCATTTTTGAGAAAATGGCTTTGGAGAGAGGTGCTTTTTTTTTTTAGGATTATCCTTGGGGAATTGAAATTTGAACTTTTGCACTAGGTAACTGGATCACTCATGATATATATACCCTCAGTCCAGAATACTTTCTTCCTCTCATAACCACCTCAAGCCTCTACCCTAGGCAAAATCTTATTCATATTTCAAAAGTCAACTTAGATGTCATTTTCTAATTCTTTGTCCCTTCACCTCTATAAAATTAATCAGTCCAAGTTTCTTCCACACTCATGTTCCTATCATTGTATTTACTACCTGTGTTCTAATTTATTTGTTTACATGCCTGTCTCCTGTTGACTTGGTTACTTTATGGACTGAGCTTTGATAAACCCTCTGTCCTGAATTGCAAGCCTAGTTCTAGTACACTTTAACTGCCCACAGTTTTTGTTTTGCTTTACTTTGTTTACTGATTTTATCAAACTTTAAAGCTTATTTTTTAAAATGTTATTGAGTTGTTCAGTGGGGAATCAAATAAAAAGTATTAAGAGCATACATTTAATATTGATAAGACTACCTCTAACAATAAATCAGGAAAGAAAATGAAAACATATAAAGCAAAGATCCTGAAATGGAGCATGTCTCTGCGAAGAGACATGTAGAAGTCTCTAGTGATGAGTATTGCCTATGCAGAGTTGGAATAACACAAAGCCGAAACATCTCCAGCTATGTTTTCTCAGAGAAAACTGGAGAGTTAAAAGCAGAAGTTATAGAGGGTCAAACTAGAAAAGAAGGTCAGGGCAGGGGGCAGTAAAGACTTTGCTTTAGGATCTAGTGGACTGGGTTCTAATTCCAGTTCAGCAACGTGCCATGCGACTTTAAGAACTTAATGTATCCTTTCTTAGCCTCGTTTTCCTTATGTGGAAAATGAACTCTCCCTGTGAGGGCTGCTATGAGGCTTAAATATTCCAAGCCTAAATGCTTGGCCTAGGATAGTGCTGAAAAACTGTTAACTACCACTGCCATCAGTGTAGGTATGATTCAGGCCCATTAATGGAAAGAATGCAATAACATGAATATTATCTTAGCCATTTAATTTCAGCAAAATTCTTGAGAACTAAATCCATAGAACTTTATTTTAAAAAATAATGACCTGGCTGGAATGGCTCAGTGGATTGGGTGCTGACATATGAACCGAAAGGTTACTGGTTTGATGCCCAGTCAGGGAATATGTAAGGGTTGCAGGCCAGGTTCCCAGTTGGGGACAAGCAAGAGGCAACAGATCTATGTATCTCTCCAACATTGCTCTCTTTCTTCCTTCCTTCACCTCTCTATAAAAATAAACAAAGAAAATCTTAGCAAAAAAAGTAATGACAAAAGTGCTACTTGAAATGTTAGTACCAGATATTCATATACTTACACACTTTATATTTATACATTTATACACTTCTTTTTCTCACTGTATGCCAAATTATTATTATATACAATGCGTACTTTAAAAACATAGTGTATTTAGTACAAAAAATTAAGTCTGGCATAGTGACTTAATGGTACACTAAAGTGATAGTAAACTTTTTTTTAAGTAAAATTGAATATAGGAAGTAGATGTTTTAGGTGTTGAGTTTTAAATGAGTAAGTATTCCATAAGGTTCTAGATTCATAGCTCATCAACCATGTTCAAAGACAAGGTTAAATACAAGCAGTACCATACCAGTTTTCCATTGTCAATGGATAAGCTTGATAAACTAATTCTACACATAACTTGATCTAATTCTGTATATATATATGATATAAGTTGGAACTAACTCTCTCTCAAGATTTTCACCACTTTGTATGCCCCTTCTTTAGGTTGATAAGACTCCTGAATTGTGACCATAGCTTTAGAAAACAATAGACTTGAATTTGTTTTCATTCTGCCCTTCCCCTAACCTGGTCCCTATAAAACAGAGATAAGAGTGGTGCTTTTGAAAAGCCCAAGGATGTTAGCACATCGATAATACAGAATTTTCATTTCAACTCTTCATAACAAGGTTATATGTGAGGGAAAATTGAGTATTATAACATCATTTCATTAGCAATCTTATCAATAAGATCAGAGGATTGGCAGCCTAGCAAAAACAAATCCAAAATCCTTGCATCTTCCATTATTTCAAATTTTCACTAGAGCAAGAAGGTTGAACAACTTGAAGTCTGAGGTGAGGAGATGAGGAGAGCTATATCTGTTATGGAGATCTTTCTCCACACATATGAGAGTAAAATTTTATACTGTCCTCACTTTAGCATTACAGTATTATTTTAACACCAGATTATCACTTGTGTGTCTCTTCATAGCACCCCTCTGTTAAAGGTTTTAACTCCATTTTCAGAAAAATCAGAACATAGCATCTTAGTAACTTCATCAAACTCATGGGAGACACATGGCAGAAAAAGATTCCATGGACAGTTTTAGGAAGTTAACTGATGCATTGTAAAATTTCTGGTAGTTAGCCAAGAGGTAATTTTTTGAAAATAAGGAAATTTGTGCCCACATAAAGATTAGGAGGTATTCAGAAGCTTGAAACCCCCTTATTATGGACTTCTTTGTGGACGCTTGCATTTGTATAGCCATTTACCTCTCCTTCTTCATTTTCTCCACACCCATCTTTACTACAAAAGGTCTCCAAACAAAATTTCCCTGTAAAAACATGGCCTATGTCGCTCACACTATTCTCCTGCCTAGACATCTACTGCCTTCGTTTGATAACTAAATCAATTGATCATTACCAGACTCCTCCTGGCACTGCCACAGAGGTCCTTTCAGTTGGCAGAAGACAAAAAAATACATAAAAAGAGGGGGAAAATAAATGTTTTAGTAGATTAACAGTTCATTTGCATTTACCCCTACTTCTCTCACTTATTAATAGAATAAACTCAGATTTCCAACTAACTAAAATTTTCCACTGATATAAAAATAATAAAATTTTCTTAAACTATTATAATACAGTAATACATTTTATCTCTAACACAGTGCCATGATGAAAAAATTCAAAGGAATTTAAAGGTATAAACTACAAACACTAACTATTCCTCATCCATCCTTTTCTGCATAATCTTTCTTATATATAACAATTGCTGTTGGAATTCTGAAATAGAACTAGCTCCTGTGTTTCCTATTCTAGTTTTCTTTTTAAGTATATTTTATGGATTATGCTATTACAGTTGTCTCAATTTTCCCCTTTTGCCTCCCTCTGCCTGGTAGCCCCTTTCCTCCAGCAATCACCCCTTGATTCATGCCCATGGGTTGCGCATATAAGTTCTTTGGCTTCTCCATTTCCTATACTATTCTTAACATCCTCTATTTTGTACCTACCCGTTATGCTTCTTAATCCCTATACCGTTTCTCCCATTACCCCTCACACCCCTCAGCTGCTAACCCTCCATGTGATCTCCATATCCATGGTTCTGTTCCTGTTCTACTTGTTTGCTTGGTTTGTTTTTGTTTTGTAGACACAGTCAATAGTTGTGAGTTTATCATTTTAATGTTCATAGCTTTGATCTTCTTTTCCTTAAGTAAGTCCCTTTAACATTTCCTGTAATAATGGCTTGGTGATGATGAACTCCTTTAGCTTTACCTTGAGTGGGAAGCACCTCATCTTTCCCCATTTTAAATGATAGCTTTGCTGGATAGAGTAATCTTGGTTGCAGGTCCTTGTTTTCATCACTCTGAATACTTCTTGCCATTCCCCTCTTGCCTGAAAAGTTTCTTTTGAGAAATCAGCTGATGATAGTCTTTTTTTGTCCTTAACTCTCTGCTTTTCTCTTGCTGCTTTTAAAGCTCTCTCTTGGTCTTTAATTTAAAGCTCTCTCTTTATCTTTATTTTTTGGCATTTTAATTATAATGTGCCTTGTTGTGGTCACCTTTGGGTCCAACTAGTTTGGGACTCTCTGTACTTCCAGGACTTGTATATCTATTTCCTTCACCAAATTAGGAAACTTTACTTTCATCAGTTTTTTTTTTTTTTTTTAAGTTTTCAATTTCTTGCTCTTCTTCTCTTTCTTGCCTACCTATGATTTGGATATTGGCACATTTAGAGATATCCCAGAATCTTCTTATATTATCCTAATTTTTTTTTGAATTCTTGTTTCTTCATTCTGTTCTGGTTAAATGTTTATTTCTTCCTTATGTACCAAATTATTGATTTGAATCCTTGCATCCTTTGCTTCATTTTTGTTCCCTGTGGATTTTTCTTTATTTCACTTAATGTAACCTTCATTTCTTCACTTATGTTTTTGCCCATACTCAGTGAGTTCTCTGAGTATCCTGATCACCAGTGTTTTGAGCACTGCATCTGATGGGTTAGCTATTTCCATTTCATTTAGTTCTTTTTTCTGGGTTTTGTTCTTTGTGTGTGTGTGTGGGGGGGGGGATCCATATTTCTTTGTCTCCTCAATTTGCCAGCTTCCCTGTGTTTGTTTCTGTGTATTAGGTGCAGGTGGTTTGACTCTCTGTATTAGTACACATGTTGAGTATTATGAGGAAGAGCCTTAGGTATTTGCCAGAATTGGGCAACCTGCTTCACCACTTTGTAGTGCTGTGTGGGTAGGAGGAGCTGGAGAGAGGCCAGTACCACTGCCTCACTTTTGGAGACTTGCCCAGAGCTCACCTCATTTCCAGTCACTTCACACACTTCCCATATGTGATTGGTGCCCTTCTAGCTGTTGCCCTGGTGGTGATTCCCAGTGTGGGTGTGTTTGCATATGTTTTAAGTCCATGTGGGCCCTTTAAATGGACTCTCCTGAGAAATTGGCCATTTCTTCCTCTGACCTCCCCTCCGCTCTGGTTTTTACAGCTTGAAGTTATGGGGCTTTCTCTTCTAGGTACTGGATCCTTTGGCTGGGTGGTCTGGTCTGGGGCTAGGATCGAATTCTCCCAGGGGATCTCTCCCAGTTTTTACCCACCACATGGGAACATGGTGCCTCACATTCCACTACCACAGCTGCTGCCTCTCCGTGCCACTCTGTCCCCCACCCCGGCACCCTGTCTCTGCCCTTCCTACCCATTTGGATGGATATGAAGTCTTTAAATCCCTGATTGTTGGACTTCCATACAGTTCAATTTTCTGGCAGTTCTTAGTGTTTTTGTTTCAAGGTTTATTGTGATTCTTCTTGTAGTTATGCAAGGAGTCAGTGTGTCTACCTATACATCCATGCTGACCAGAAGTTCTCTAGTTTTCTTAAGGATGATGCTACCTCACTTTTTAAAGTGAGCTCACTGGAGATAATTTCCCTTTCATTGGAGCAAAAAGTAAATTCTCCCACAAGAAGTTATGAAAGACATCTGCTAAAATTCCAACTTTCTCAAATATTTAGGTGGATCTTGAAAGCCCCAAATAGTTTTAGGTACTGGGTACCTTTGAGCTAGATTTATTTGTCAGAGATCTCCCAAATTAAAGACTTGCCTTGTAGATAGAGTTGTAAATGAAGAGATTCTTCCAGGGTGGGATTTGGGTGGACCATCAGATTCAACATGTGCTGTTCTCCAAGCCAGCAAGGAGTAAATATGCATTTAAAACTGGAGAAACTACCCCTGAATAGCATTAATCTCAATAGTTCCCCCTAAATTCACACTTAATGTGCATTTCTATATCCTTGATGGACCAAAAGAGATATCAGAATTCTTATAATAGCCTGACTCACTTTGAGGTGGTTTTCCTATAATTTTTATTTTGAAGATAGCAGAGACTTTAGGGATGAGGAAAAAAACTGGAGCACTGCTTACCTTGTTTAGTACTATGCCTCATCATCACCACCATGGCAGGCCTGCTGATACTCTTACAGTTTGGAATACCTGGGACTGACAGGTTGGGATTTCTGTCCTATGTCATGAAGCCGAAACAGTAATGTATCATACAACTTCAGATTCAGAGCTAAAATGCCCTTTAACAAGGAAAGTTTATAATTGTGTATTTTGCAAGTGTGTAAATATTTTTCAAATTAGTGCAGAAGTATCTCTAACAGAATGGGGAAAAAAGGTAGATGACGACTGAGTACAAGCCCTGGCTAGGTAGAGCATCATCCCAATATGCCGAGAGTCTGAGCTCTGTGGGCTCAAACCCTGGAAAGGACAATGAATGCGAAAATAAATCGAACAATGAATTACTCTCTCTCTTCCTTCTTCTTTGCCCCCTCCTCCTCCTCCTTCCTCTTCTCTCTAAAATAAAAAAAAAATTTTTTTAAAGGTACAATAGGGGTTAATTTAGAAAGTTAATTTGACCTGTACTTAGAGCAGATGCTCAGTTAGATACACTATTCAGGGGTAGTTTCTCCAGTTTTAAATGCATTTTTTTTAAGGAAGAGGATAGAAGGTAGTGCAAATATTACCTAAATCCCTGAATACTCAAAGTAAGACCATTAGATAATGAGACATTATTTATTAAAATGTGCACTTAATCAGTTTGAATTCAGAACAAGACAAACTTTGATATTTTATAATTACATTCACAAAGTTAAGTAACACATGGATTGTAACACTTAAAGGAATTCAAGTGATCACAACTACTATACCAGTGGTAACAATTAATTGATTTTGCAGCAGGAAGTTTAAGTATCAATCTTGTCCTATGTGAAAAGGAAAAATAAAAGTCTCCCAAGGTGCTGCAAAAGGGAAAAGTGTATCCTTCTACTCCCTGTCAGATATTCCAATGGAGCTGAGATTGTCCTTATTTGCACAAGGATACTGACTAAAATTGTGCCCCCCACTGTGAAGCTTTCCAATACATCTCTTTATATTCTGATCCTTTTCTTTCCTTGAAGCCCAAATCCCACCCTTTTATTTTTTGGCTTGTCAAAGAATGAATGTGGGTGAATACACAGGAAACACCTATGTAAAGGAATAGGGAAGGAGGTGAATGTTCCCAAAGACTAAGCTTTTTGACTTACTTTTAATTTTTAAAAACATTTTTGATGCAAACTCCTTCTTCTTATCCACATCATTAGTTTCAGAGCTAGAGTGGATTTGAGCACAAGGCTTCTTTCTATACATCACTGAAGCCCACTGCCAAAGTGTAAGGAAAAAAATGGTCCCAAATACATTCTGATCATTCTGGAAAATTCCATTTTCCCAGGAATGTCATAGTATTTTCTGAAAAACTCCACAAAAATTTGAAAAGGAAAAATAAAATAAAATTCACCACTACACCACAGAATTTCTGGGAGATGCTGACATTATTCTACATAGATCTATAGAGAATATGTGACTTTTCTGAAAATTCATTGAAGTCATTATTTGCCTATATCTTAGAAACATGTGCACATTTTACATATTCAGTTCTTAAAGGAAGTCTCTCCTTCTCTCACTCTCTCTCCCTCCCTCCCTCCCTCCTTCCCTCTTTCTCTCTCTCTGCCCCAAAATTGTCTCTGGAATGCTTTATACCCTATCCATCCTCCTTTGGGTCTTTGTACATTCAGATACTTATACATTCCAGATATAAATAGCAGAGAGATCCTTTTAAAAACTAATTTATTTCATGTCATTACTTCATGAAATACTTTTGCAGTGATGTTATTTCTTTGATGACTTATGATTAGTTTTATTCTATCTATAACAATTTCCTAAATATCCATAATATTACTCATAATAATCATTATTTAATTTGAGTTGTTTTGACTACTTTTTCTACCAACTTTGTCTAATTCACCCACAACTGCTGCCACTTCTCTGCCTATTTCATCCTTTTCATTTCTGTCTCCATATAGTTGGTTCTCACCGATAGTACTGAGTTTTTGCAATGGCTCCAATCCCCTGTCTCTTTCTTTTAAGTGGCATTTTAAAAGTGTATACTGATGACAATCTTTTCTAACCCTTTCAGGAGAGCCTTTCTTTTGCTAGAATGCTTGAACCTAACATGTAAAGCCTCAGTTCTTCTAACCACAGCCTGTTTCCCAATCTTTCCTTCTGTTTGTTTGTTTTTCCCCCCCTCACCCCCACCGCCACAAGTCCTTCTTTCTTGATAGAGTGCTCTATGGACTGTCTACCGAACATTCCATCCTCACTGCCTGCCTTTTGGAATTTGCTCATTGTATGCCCAGGTTTTGAGTTTCCTGTCTCTTCCCTTTTGTTTATAAACATGGAACATGAGCTTCTCTTCCTCTTCCATGAAGCCTGCTCTACCAGGCTTCTCAAAGTAATCCCATAACTCATGCCTTTATCATTCATCCTCTCAATTAATTATGTTATCTCTTGGATTATTATGTAAGTATTTCCCCTGTGTACTATCTAAACTAAAAACTCCTCAGTGTCTCCATTTCCTTTGAATTCCCAAATTATCTAGCAAAATTATGAGGGGCAATAGAAGAAATGCACATATGAAAAAATATTATTAAATAGATTTGATAACAAGATACTGTTTTTTCCTTTAATACTTTTTGGGGATATTTTAGCTCCCAAAACTACATTTGTTGTTTAGATGTAAAATATTCAAAACCATACATCATCATCGAAGGTAGGCATTTTGGCCTTTTGTAGCTTAAGGGTAAAAAAGTTGCTACTGGTTTATATGTGTACATTTTTGTCAAATATGATAATATTTAATAAATTGTAACTCTATGTTTAAACTCCCCAATGTCATACCCCAGCAATTACTTTCTATCATTTTTTCACTTTTTTCCATTTCTGGACTGTTTCAAAGTATAGTGGTGGTAAAGTACTTTGGTCTGGTTACTTTATGCCTCCCAATTCTATTCTATTACACAGCCTGTAAGTCCTGGATCCTCTCTTGTCCCCAAATATGTGACTTAACCTTTCTGTGTAAAGGTAAATATTTTTTCTTGCAAGAGAAGACACCAGAAACCATGAAAAACATTTGTTTACTAATACCTAGACTGGAAAAGGGAGAGACCAGTTTTTTTAAATGTACATGCATTGATATAATTAAAGACTAATTTTCCTGTTTTTTTAAAGAATTTTGTTCATTTATTTTTAGAGAGGGGGAGGAAGGGAGGGAGAAAGAGATGAAGAGAAACATCAATGTGTGGTTGCCTCTCCCATGCTCCCTACTGGGAACCTGGGCTGCAACTTAGGCATGTGACCTAGACTGGGAATTGAACCAGCAATCCTTTGATTCACAGGCCAGCAGTCAATCCACTGAGCCACACAAGCTAGAGCTAATTTTTCAGTTTTAAAATGGAGCATATGGTGGGAATGTATAATGGTTCAGCCTTGTAGAAAAAGGTTAACCATAGAATTATGTGTGACCCAATAATTCCACTCCTAGAAAATAACCAAAAAAAATTGAAAACAAGTATTCAAACAAAAACTTCTTTGCAAAGGTTCATTGCAATGCTATTTTCAATATCCAAAAGATGGGAACAGCCTAAATATCCAAGATATCTCCTACGTGTACAATCAATATTATTGGCCCATAAAAAAAGAATGAAGTACTGATTGATACATGCTACAACATAGATAACCCTTGAAAACATTATGTTAAGTGAAAAAAGCCAGTCACAAAGTAACCATATTATGTGATTCAATTTATATGGAATATCAAGAATCCTCAATACTCTACAGACAGCAATTTGATTAGTAATTGTTTAATGCTGGGGGTAGGGATTGAATTCAAAAGGCTCAGAGTTTTTTTCTGGATTATGAAAGTGTTTTAAAATTGGTTGTGATGGTTGCACACATTTATGCATATACTGAAACCACTGAATTGGGATTGTGTGGTATGTATTGCAAGCTATATGTATAAAAAACATTTAAAATTGAACTTAGAACAAATTATTTTCTGTTTAGATAAATGATATTTACATTGAGATATTTGCTCAAAAATAATGGAGGTAGAAAATAAAAAAAAATACTTAAAAAACAAGTTTCAATAGTGCTTCCTGACATCCTCCTCCCATCCAAAAGGAAGTGGGGGAGAATTGCCTTAACTGACATTAAAGATTATAGTTTCTAATTTGTCTAGGGCAGCACCTGCTAATATCAAAGAAGCCAAGGATCCTCAGAAAACCATCCCTTGATCACAGGCCAGAGGAAAGACAAGAAGTCTGTAAGGACTCAGGCAGGATTAGCATGGCCCAGGTATACATCTATTAATCTCAGATTGTATTGGAGAGAAGCCATCAGATCTCTTCTTTCTTGTAGAGTTAGCAGAGTGTAGCCAGTGGATAGCACTTGACTCTTAAACAACTAAGTTGCTCAGAGGCTGACCTGATGTTTAGAGGAGTTTTATGCTCAGGACTCTGAAGATTATAGCACCATAAGTAAAATACTAATGCTTTGAGAACACATAACATTACTGCCTAAATTTAAATTATTACATGTATTGTTTTTACTTCTCTGTAGGAAATTTCACTAGCCAGATTTATATCTAAGATCTACAGCCTTTATTTCACAGGATGATCTACTGATTAACAAAGAAAGTTTCATTATACATGGCATTATTTACTTAAAAGATAAGGGGACCCTAGTGCACTGTTGGTAGGATTGCAGACTGGCACAACCACTATGGAAAACAGTATGGAATTTTCCAAGAAAACTAAAAATGGATCTGCCTTTTGACCCAGAAATTCCACTGCTAGGATTATATCCTAAGAACCCTGAAACATCAATCCAACAGAACCTGTGCACCCCAATGTTCATAGCAGCACAATTTACAGCAGCCAAGTGTTGGAAGCAACCTAGGTTCCTATCTGTAAATGAATGGACCAAAAAACTATGGTACATTTATACAATGGAATTCTATGCAGCAGAAAGAAAGAAGGAGCTCCTACCCTTTGCAACAGCATGGATGGAACTGGAAAGCATTATGCTAAGCGAAATAAGCCAGGTGGTGAAAGACAAATACCATATGATCTCACCTTTAACAGGAACCTAAACAACAAAACAAAGAAACAAGCAAAATATAACCAAAGACACTGAAATTGAGAACAGGCTGACAGTCACCACAGGGGAGAGGGGAGGGAAGATCAGGGGAAAGGGGAAGGGTTTAGAGGAACAAGTATAAAGGACACATGGATAAAAACAAGGGAGGTGGAAATGGGAGGGAGGTGGGGAGGGCTGGGGGGTGGTCTGGGATGGGAGTAAAAGACAGAAAACTGTACATGAAGAACAATTAAAATAAAATTTTTTAAAAAGCCCCGGAGTAAGCTAGTTTCAAGGCCTATTGATTAAAGCACAGAAATATTGCCCCACCCTCTGAATGATCCCATTTCACCAATGAACAGGATATTTTACAAATGTATTTCACATGGCCAGGAAAGATGCCACAAATGATATCCAGGGCTTCTTTGGTTGCCAGATTCTTCTTCCCTTTGATTCAATTCCCAAAAATGAAAAATAAGGAAATTATAAATATAAACAGCACCTGTCATCATTGGAAAATCATTTCCTCCCACCACAAGAGACTTTCTCTAAAAATACAAATTCTCCACATTATACTTTATTTTTAATTAAAGGAATTAGTAAAGGATAGTATTAAAGAGCTCTAGTTTCTGATTTATTTTGTTGATTTCCCACTATTGTTTAATAAATAGGATTATCAATATAAAGGCTAATTAAGTTTGTTGATGACTATAGTAGCATATAGTCCACAAGTGATATTACTTCCATTCTCCTTTCATCCACCCAAACTAGAGTGAAAATATTAGCAACCTAGAGGAGGAGACTTTCTGAGTAAATATAAGAATGTCATCTACCCTTTCAAATGTTAAAAACTAAATATTTTAATAGTGTGACCAAAATATGTCATGTGAGTTCTATATTAATGCTCCATTACTTGTGACACTGATAGCATCCGTATATGTCTATATCTTCCAGATGAAAAACAGGGGCAAGTATGTACACAGCGCAGTTGGTACCAAACACTGCCTTGCTCACAAATATAGTTTCTAGTAGAAACTTTTAAAAACATGCATAATGTAATTTCTAAAATTTATCTCTTTTTCTCACCTCTAAGATTCCATGACCCTCTTCACTCTTGATGTGTTTAATATAATGTTGGTATACTAGCATAAATGCAAATGCTGAGCTGGCAAAGCTTGTGATTATACCCCTTTGTTCAATCATACCTCTCCTGCTGTGTCTACATACTACAATTTGGAATACTGTGTGTGTGTGCATGTTTCTTGCTAGTGATAATATACAATAAGGCAAAAAATGCTGATCTGACAAATGACTTCATATTTCTCTTGGGCAAAGTTTAAAAAAAACAAACAAGATATGTGCCCATGTTTATTCTCCTTCTATCTTGTCTCCTCCTCCACACATCATGCACTATTGAGTGGTGTCTTTGATTAGAGTACATGAACCAGAAGAAAATAATAGGCTCTTCCTGAAGAGAATAAAGTTTCATTGATAACTCTTAGGGTGTTTGCTCACTTACCTGTGAATGGCTCAAAGTATCTCAGTATTAAAAAGAATGTTGGAATTTTTTGTCTTGTGCTTCCCCAGCTAGGGATTAGAGAATACCAAGTTTCTGTAATCACCATAAATGAAACAGTTGAAGTTTGCCCACACTGAGATTAAATCAGGAACCAGCATAATTATCCATAGTCAGCTCACTGAGAAATAGGCCAACAGGCTAAGAGTTATATTGAATCTTTTATCCTGTTATCCTTTTCTCATTGTTAGATTTGGAAATGTATATATCTGCTCATTCACTGCTTATTTTTTAAGAGTAAATAAACTGTTACTAATCTCTTATAATGAGAGAAATTCGTTATTCACTTTATCTTATCAAAGCTGCCAAACCCCCAAAATCCCAAAGACTGAATTAATTCTTTATTTCTATTCACTGTGAAAGGAGCATAAATTCAACTGTGGTTTTACAAAAGAACAAAATCATTCCTTGTGGTGGTGCCTAGTAGGGCATCATTTCCTTCTATAAACAGAAGTGTTCTGGGGTGAGAAAAGGTCAGAAATAGGCATGAATGACAATGCTACCAGATAGGTCAGGCAAATTAAGTATTTACCATAAATTCATCATGGTTATCTTCCTGGGGTTGGAGGGAAATGTAAATACTTGAAGTGTATTTATATCAATTTTCTGACCTTGGAAGAGAGAATTAAACCTAGAAAATATTCGTGTAGATCATACTGATATTCACAAAAGAAATATGCATGATTTCATGTTGTAGGCATCTCACCTAGCACTTCTTGTCCTCTCCCACACTCCTTATCAAGAGTAATGGACACAATGGAATGCTTAGATATTAGTATGCATTCTTAGGTTGCAGACATTTATATGAAGTCATTGACTCTGGGATCTAAATTTCCTTTGAGGTCAGGGCCATAGATGCCCCCACTAACTGACCATCTCCTAGAATGCAGAGAGCCATCTTTGCCTTCCTATTGTACAGACCCTAAATTTGGTGAATTGAAATTGATTTGATGAACATTTAAAGGAACTTAAGAGTTCTTTCATTTCCCTTCTTATCCCTCCTTTCTCTCCCACCTCAGGGTGAAATTCAATTGTCATTTTGTGATGAAAATGTAATTAGATTATTATATAAACCTTAATGGGTCACTTATCTGGGAAGATGAAGTGAGTGTCAGCCATATACACATTAGTTCACACTAGTGGGTTACATTTCTGATAAAAAGAAAGCTCCTAAAGAGTAGAGCAAAAAGATAATGATGTTGGATGGCTGCAGTGGTGGCTGAGGCAGTTGTCACGCAAAGGGACTGGGGAACGAGAAGGAAAAAAGAAGGCCTTGGATGCCCATTGATATAAAGCCTGGCTGCAAAGGGTGCAGGGAAAACAGATGTGACCTACTTTTTTATTATACTTCAGGCAGGCATCCTTGGAAATTAGTTTTGGGGAATATAAAAACTAGACTCTTTTATTATAAAGTTTTTTACAGTAAGTATTGGGAAGAAAATATGAGTCAGAGAAAGGCTGTTTTATAGTTGTATATACACATACACATATATATCAAACACATATATGCATGTGTATATATACACCATATATGTTTATACACACATATATCCATAATATATATATTTATATACACATGTACAGGTGATGAGTGGTTCAAAATATTTTTCTTTGAAGAGGTAAGAATTTTACTGAAAATGAATAATAATGTGAAAAGAAAAATTCTTGATTAGAGAATAATTTTTCTATGTAAAAGCAAAGTGACTCCCAATAAAAATTAGCCATTTCAGGCTAGACATTCCATAAGCATAGATAAATAAGCAAATCAATCAAATGTCTTTTATTCTTGAAGTTTAGGGGTCTCAATAGACCTTGAATTTTCACAGGAAAAAATATGTTATTTTTGAGTTCTGTTGCCAGTTACTTGGCATTCTAACCTCAGAATAATAGCCCAAACTTATTTCACATTTTTCATTAAAATCATATATGGGGATATATCTGTTACACAAACATTTATTGAGTGCCTACTATGGGCAGGCCACTAAGAACTACACATGAGTTGTATAAATTTTCTGCCTTCCAAAACCACATGGTATTGGAAGAGAGATATGTAAACACATGTAAAATAAGCAATAAAAGTAAGCATCTCTGCCATGCTTGCTCTATGCCAGACCCTGATCCATGCTATATCTATCTATCTACCCATCCATATGTACAATATATACTCATTTAATCCTCAAAGAAGATCTATGAGAAAGGGAAGATTATTGTCCCATTTCTCAGAAATGAAATTTAGGCATAAAGAAATTAAGTTAATCTGACCAAGGTCACACAGCTATTAAATAGTAGAGTCAGAATTTTCACCTAGACAGCTTAGTTCCTGAGTTTGTCACTTTAACCACAGTTCTATAATGAAAAATCACATAGGATCCAATGGGGAAATAAATGATGAAAGTTGTCAGGGGTAAGAAAAGGTGTCCTAGGGAGAACTAAACATGAATTGATTCTTTAAACATGTGTAAGAATAAAGGTGGGGCATGAAGGAAAAGAGCCAAGGATTTACTTTCCTGGTAGTCATATCTGTTAATGATTTCTTGTTTTACAGAACAAGGCTTCTGTACAACAGATTTGGCTACTTCCATTCAATCAACTACACTTCAGTTAAGGATAGGGGGAAAAACTAGTTTTCCTATTATACCACACTTAAATAAATTGAATAATGTGATGGAGTGAGGAAATAGATACCTTGGTTGATCAATTGCATGAGATGAGGTAAGGTGAGACATCATTGATTTGATGTAATATGGAAGTGACAAGAAAACATCCACATGATCTACAATATTTCCACTACCAGCCCACTATGTGTTGGTATTATAGGTATTATAGATATTATAGGAAGGTAGCAGATATTATCTGGGAGGGATAAGTCCTTTGATGGCATTAACATATTAGCTCACATTATGTTTATAAGTTCCCTAGCAGAGAGCACAAAGGCTGAATGCTAGGCAAGTAAAGCAGAGAAAAAATCAGTTATGACTGGTAGAACTGGGAGAGAAGAGGAAAACTAGGAAGAATGGTCCACACCATAGGGGCTGAATCAGTCTGAGATAGGCAACAGTGACCAGGGCAGAGCAGGTATGGTCAAGGGCAATACTAAAAATCCCAGTTGTGTACCCAGAGGTTGAACTGAAACATGCAGGAATGCTTATCTTGAAAACACAGTTCCAGGAGAAGGGGTATGTTTTTTTTTTTTTTTTTCGTTCCTGTGAACAGGGAACTGGGACATTCATCTATAGCCCGAAGATGTGGAATAGAGTGGAAACAAACAAATCTTAGGGTATAAATTTCTTTATTGACTGATTACATGTAGAGTAGAGAAGGTAGAGCTTAGAGATCATCTACTTCCCTGAGTGGCAGGTTTGATATCCAGGATTATTCTCATCAGTTCAGTCTTTTCCCCCAATTCATGGTGTAACTGGCACACTTTTGCCTTCCTTGATGCCAGGCATTATTTTGCAGACTCTGATAATCTTCCCAACAGCATAATTCACCTTGTAGGTGTCAACCTAAATAAAGGAGGTAAACTGAGGAAAGTTCAAATTACCAGAACCAGAAATTTGAGTTTATTCTGTAATAGCAGAAGAATTGCAGCTTGGGAATTCTATGCTGTAGCGAGTGGAAGCTGAGTCCACTGTGGACTTAGGGTGGGCTATATTTATGGGCAAGGAGTGCAAAAGGGGTAAGTCCAGCCAGAGTCCAAGCAGTAAATTCATTAGCTTGAGGATGGGGAGAGATTCTTAGTGGATATTCATTGGTCAGAAGACATCTCGGTATTCTGTAAATCAGGTATCTAATGGAAATCAGTCTCTTGGTTCTGAAGTTCCATTATTCTGTGAGTGCATGCATGAGATTCTCCATTTCCTATACTCCAGTTCCATTTTCGATTGAAATTCTTTCACAAAGGAACATGCTGACACTGGATAAGGCAGGTTCCTCAATGCTCTCTCTTCAATGAAGAATGACTTTCCCTTTCATTGCTTTTCTCCCACTCAATGATAGACAACCAGATCCAGAGAAGATATATGGCAAAGATTGTCAGGCTTACCACATAAAAATAGTGGATATCCAGTTAAATTTGAATTTTGGATAAATAATGACACATTTTTGGTAGAAGTATATATCCCATGCAGTACTTGAGCTATACTTATGCTAAAAATTATTTGTTATTCATCTGAAATTCAAATTTCACTGGATGACCTATATTTCATCTGACCACACTCTACATGGCAGAGTGAAAAAGGACATTGGCCTTGTGGTTTAGCAGAAGAAGAATTCAGATCCTAACTCTGCTATCTAGCAGATGTGTGCCTTTAAGTAATTTACTTAGTCTCTTTGAGACAGCTTCCTTCCTTTAACAGAGATAACACTAAATCTATCACAGGGTTGGTGAGAAGATGAAATAAGCTAATATATGAACTGAATGGTAGAATGCCTACAAATTGAAGGATCTCAAAAATGGTGGCTCTACATGGGGTATAGCAGCATTCAGGGGGCCTTTAACAACTGATAGCAGTTATTGATGAGGGAATTAACTTCTTACCTTCTGACAGGGTTTTCTTTGTCTTCCTGCATGACTAATATCTAACATTCATGTAAATTTTAATATATTTTTATTTCTGAAGGGTTTAGAGAGTGTGATTTCTATGTAAAATATTTTAAAATCTGACTGAAAGCAATCAGTGCTGACATTTCTTTTGCAAATCCATCCTCTAAAAATTGGCCGTTGCCTGCTTCTGTTTGATTCCCAATGCTGTATAGCCGCCGTGCCCATTACCACTTTCCCTTTCTACCAGATGAGTACATGTGAATTCTGCAGTACTGCAACTCCCTGCCAGTGAGTTCTGTCTCTGTCTCCATGTCTGGATTTCTTTGTCTCTATTTCTCTTTCTATCTTCTCTCTCTCTCTCTCTCTCATCACACACACACACACACACACACACACACACACACACACACACACACACCCCTGCATTTGCCAAGGTATGGGGAGGGGGCCACTTGTCTGTCTCAAAGAGAATAAGGTAGGTGTTTTAGGGATTTTTTTAAATGTATTTTCTATTTAAAAAGGAGAAAGAAAGGAAGGAGGAAGAGAGATAACCCCCAAGAAAGTCAAACTATCTATTTATTTAGTTATATGTTTGGGGTTGCATTTTGCATTAATCGCCACCACACACAGGAGCCCTGCAATTTATTATTAGTGATAAGTGTGGACAGTAGCTATTATTTTCTCTCCCTATTCTAAAATGTGGCATAGTGGGACATTTAGATTTATGGAACATGCATTATTCAAAACTCTAGGTCTGGGATGGCTCAGCAGGAAGAATCTGGCTATTTCCATAAGCTTTTTCAAAATTCTCCTTCCCTTGCTTAAGGTATTAGAAATTACCTAAAACTCAGAAGTGAGAGAATTCATCATGTAAATCTGTCAGTATCATATCTTTCACAAACAGGAATGAGTAGGAACCCCCTATTCTACAAAATCTACTAAAAAGCCCTTGAGGAACAAAATCAATTTTTATTGAAGTAATGAGATAAGCACCTAATTCTCTAGCAAATTCCTTAGGTGTTAAAGACCCAAATGATAGAGCTTTTCTTACCCCAACACTCGACTGTGCTAGTAACCAGGAGTTATTTGTCATCAATCTTTTTCCCCCACTCAGTATCCTAGGGTTTCATATATGTGCAAGATACTTGAACAAAAGAAAAAGAAAGTAGGATACTGAGAAGAGTACACAAAATATATGTACAATATCTTATATTTAGTAACACTAATATATGTAACAAATGAATTTACAAATATAAACCATTTGGAATTATCAGAGTGCAATACTTATGAATTGCTACTAGCAGTAATCAGTCATCATTGTATGTGTATACTTTTATGAAAGCCTCTATGTAAATGTGAATTATACATAATTAAAAAATATTCAGCTTGTTGGGAATAAAAAGTCTATTTGAAAATGGTTCTGGACTAATAAGAGGTATAAGCCCTCACAATGGTGAGGTGGGAATCATGTCAATGGGAGAAGTCTGAAAATGGCACTTGATGCCATGGTAAGCTACAAGGAATCAATAGAATAATTTAATTCTGGATTATAAACAATACAGGAAAGAGAGAGAGATAATATAGCAGTGTGGTTAGTAACCTCAGCTCAAGATACCTACTCTACAGTAGTGAGCCTATTCGACAAGCATTCCTCTAGCTTTCAAAAAGTGAGTTCTAGGCTTGACTTTCTTCTGATTTGTGAGGCTATAAATTTCTTAAGTTCAGGAATCATATTTCACATTCTATGACTCCTAAATGCTTAACTTGTGCTATCATCCATACTCATTTGTATTTGTAAATGGCAAATAACATTCATGCACATTTACCTGAGAGTTAATGTGTGTTTTATTACAATTCTATCTGGGCACAACCCAGCAATATGAAGTACCATCTAATGGGTTCAGGCTGGATCCAGGTTCTGTCATGTGAACTGGACCCCATTAAGCCCTTGTCAGTAGAGACTACAGGAGATGGAATGCCAGTTATGCCTTACTAGAATATGGCCTTGAGCAAGTCACTCAAGTGGGAGTAGCATTGTATGTATCCATGTCATGGATTTGCTGTGAAGATAGTGAGTAAATATGTAACACTTAAAGCAGTGCCTGGCACATAGAGAGTGCTACTGTGTTAGCCATGTTAATTTTCTGCATTCTGGGTGAAATGAGACTTCAAATATATTTTCTCCTTTGGGAATAAGCAGGGACCCTTACACAAGTGCAGGGAGTGCCCTCGGGCTCTGATGCTTTGGGATGGAGAGATAAGATATAACCTTACCTTTCCACCTCAGGTCAGTTCATAATTATCTAGGGAAAACAGGGATGACAATTCAGGACATTTGAATATCTTATGATTCTAATTGGAGAGAATGAGAACATGCTATCAGTCAGATACAAAACAGAATCCAAGGTGACCTCTATAGTGGCAATCTTTGGAAAAGAGCCTCTTCCCAGAGTGGCAGTTTTGTCCTTCTCTGACTTATCACATCATGGAATATTCTGCTCACTAAGGTGAGAAACTGCTTTAAAACAGAATCCCTTTCTTTATACTCCTGTTTATTGATTGGTATGTGTGGTTGGGTGGTTTGGGGTAAATAATGCTTGGTAGGGAAAGGAAGGAAACAGGCCAATTAAAAATATTCTGAAAAGTCACTTGGTGAGAGTAAGATCTCTGAGGCCAATATTAGCTTAAGGAAGGTGGTAAATATAGTGGGCTAAGGGACGTGTTTACAGAACACTCAAGAAAAATTATTGTCTCACCTGTGAGCTATTTAAGAATAAACTTAAGATTAATGCATAACTGAGTTTTCAATATCGGGAGGTTGGGCCCCTCTTAGTACAGGCTTCCCCAACTAGGTGAGAGTTTTAGGCACCCATCTGTGTCAGTGTACCAGCTGGCATTGTTGCAACAGCTGCATTTGGCGTCCGTGAATTTTTTTGAAGAGTCTTTCGTGATGGGTGCCCATTTCATGATGGGTGATTTACAAGTGCAGCTGCCTACATACGTCACAGCGTTCAGCAGTTTTGACCAAAAACAGCATGACTCCCAAGCCCCACCCCCCATTCACTTGATCTTGCCCCTAGCAACATTTTTTTTTTTTTTTGTTTCCCCAAATAGAAAAAGTCCAGAAAGGGAAACATTTTGCTGATGTGGAAATGGTGGGGAAAAAAACAAAATGGCAGAAGCACTAAAAGGCATCAAAATTGATGAGTTCAAAAACTTTTTTGAGCAGTGGACAAAACATCTCAATAGGTGTATTGCACCAAATGGAGAGTACTTTGAAGGTGACTGAAGTTTAAACATCTCGATAGGTGTATTGCATCAAATGGAGAGTACTTTGAAGGTGACTGAAGTTTAAACATTTAAGAATAAATACGCAAATTTTTATAAATAAATGTCTTTTTGGGGGGCTACCCCTCCTATATATTTTTCATGCTTACACCAGTAATTCATGTTCATTGATGGGGATGACCTGCTTTGTTGTTTTTAATTTTGTGGGTAAGGTTAATTTCACCCAATCTGTAACTTGCACTGGTTTAGGGCTCATATGTCCGTCAGCAATCTCATCTTGGCAGCACAAAGTTTTCTTAGAGTTCGGGTGTCCCATCGCAACACAGGCACATCGCTTGCTTCCACTCTCTTGGTGATTAAACACCGAGGTATATGTTTCATTTCTTTTTAAAAAGTGATGCAAATTAAGTAGGACATTTTAAGTGAGAAAAAGTTTTTATTTTATTGTAAGTAAAGTTATGATTTGGATTTTATTTCCCTTCTTGATAAAGACCAGTCTGTCACTGCTTATTTTTATCCTACAGAAACACTATATCAGATTTTTCAAGGACAGTTTATAACATTCTATTCTAGGTGGTACCTGTTAGTCCTACACTGAATTAAAAGTCCATACCATCATTCTAAACATTATTTTCCTAAAGGTATTTTAACATGGTCAAGTATAAGCTATCAGCTACTTAGTGTGTGTCTGAAATCAAAACACAGTCTTTAGGATCTTTCTGCATTTGAATATACTTTGAAGAACTTACAGTAATCATACACCTGAAATTTCACTGTTCACTCCATATGCCAGAACTTATAGCAGCAGTTAAAACAGGATGGAACAAGGATATCTGGGTAAGTTCACTAAAATAGTCTGCCCTTGTCCTTGAGGATATATTCCAAGAACTGCAGTAGATGCCTGAAACTGAGGAAAGTAACGCACCCTGCGGTTTTTCTTATACATACATACCTGTGATAAAATTTAATTATAAATGAGGCACTATAATAGTTTAGCAGTAATAACTAATAACAAAATAGAACAATCATATTAAAATAATAGTCATGTAAATTTTGTCTCTCAAAATATTATTGTACTATACTCATTCTTTTTGTGATAATGTGAGATGACACAATGCCTACCTGATGAGGTGGAGTGAGCTGAATAACATAGGTATCGTGACCTAGTGTTAGGCTCCTATAAGGGTTACTTGAACATAAGCACTACAATGCCACAAGAGTTGATCTGATAACCAAGACAGCTACTAAGTGACTAACGGGTGGGTAGCATACAGGGTGTGTGTATACGCTGGACAAAAGGGTGATTCACGTACAGGGCAGGACAGAGATGGATGGCATGATATTTTATTATGTTACTCAGAATCACACACAATTTAAAACATGAATTGCTTATTTCTGGAATTTTCCATTTAATATTTTTCTTGGTGGTTGATTGTGAGTTAACTGGAACTGTGGAAAGTGAAACCATAGAAAAGAAGGAACTACTGTCTATTTTTTCAATCAAATGTATTGTGATTGGTTTGCTTTCAATCTTCATTTGACTTATACCCTCCTATCATCATTATTTCATTTTTGTATTATTGTTGCTTAACAACTTTCAGTTAATTAACAATTATTATGAGGAATTAAGGAAATCTATAGAAGTAATTGTTACTGATTTTTATTTAATCATATGATTATTTACCTACTTGTGAAAACCCTAGCTTATTAGTGAACACATGCTTTCAGTAGATTTTATTTATTCCATGATCCTACACTTAATAAATAATATACTACATTTTGGGATATGTCCTTAGTTTTCTCTCTTTCTCTCTCTTTCTTTTCAGTTAAAACTGAAAGTGATATTTTAAGTGAAGAGTTGTAATATAAACCCTAACATGGAAAATTATTTTAAATTACTGATTTGATCCTCTGCTTCATCTAATCTACTGTTTATTCCTTCCAGTGTATTATTTCAGATATTGCATTCTTTATTTCTGACTGGCCTTATGTCTTTTTTCCTGCTGTTGGTATCTTTATAATCATTACTCTAAACTCTCTGTCTGATAAATTGCTTGCTTCCATTTCATCTAGTTCTTCTGGAGGATTCTCTTGTTCTTTCATTTGGGGTCTGTTTCTTTGTCTTCCCATTGGCTGCCTCTTTGTGTTCGTTTCTATGTATTAGTTAGATCTGCAGACTCTGGTGTAGGCCTTTGTCAGATGCTGCCTGTGACTGCCCCTGGCAACCTGTTTGGAGCTGTCAGTGATCCACAGCATGTGGCTCCCTCTGCTATGCCATTCACATAATGATGAAGTGTTTTCTTCTGTCTGTCCTTGGTTGTAAGGACAGCTAGTGTTCAGTTGGTTATTCTGGAAAATTTCTCTACAATTTAGTTGTAATTTCAGGTTGTCCCTGGGAGGAGGTTAGTGTAACTTCCACTTACTCCTCCACCATCTTGGGTCTCCTCTTTCTAGTACTTTTTAGAAAATAATTTTTAAAAATAATAATTACAGCAGCTAGTGTCTATTCTGTGTTTCCAATGTATCTATTATTTAACATATTTTTAAGCATTTTAAATGTATTGAATCCTTTAGCCCTCTTAACAACCTTCAATGAAGTAAAAAAGATTGAATAACTTGCTCTAGGTCTTTCAGCTAGTTAATGATAGAGTCAGGATTCAAACCCAGAGAGTCTATATTTATAGCCTGGACTTGCAACCATTTGCTGACTCTTGCTCTCAACTCTTTTTGTGTGGTGTAGTTGAGAGTATACTGTTTAAACAGATATCTTAGAGAGATATTAGTAGAATTACTCCCCACCCCCCCACTGGGGAGGAGTGAGTCACTTAATACTATTTCTAACTTTGCTGCTAGACTGTTGAGTACTAAAGAAATGTTTCTGTGATAAATTTCCAAGGGCTCTACTTTTAAAGTGGTTATTATCATGTAACAGTTATAATAATATTTGCTATAACACACATTAGGGTATTTTTAATGAATAACAACCAAAATATTTGAACATTAACATTATTTTGATTATGGCTTCTCTTGGGTCTATGTAATTGTTAATCTTGGACATTCTTTTAACCCTAATTCAGAAATGCCTATTAGGGTTTTTGTATGCACTAGGTACTCAAGAATATTTTCAGGAATATATGAATTGTATAAGTGGCAGATAAGTTCTTAAATTTTCTCCATGAAATACACAGAAAGACTTATCCCCTTTGCTTCTTCAGATAACACAACTGTTGTTGCAACTTTAGTTTTATCATGTATTATATATTAAGTTTAGCAAAAATTTTAAAAATTCTTTGTAATCAAATAGATATAGGTTCAAAGCCCATGGCTGCCAACAGGGTAATCATGGATCATCAATTTCCATCAGACTCGGTTTCCTCATCTGCCCTTCATGAATGGTCACTGCAGTTACTCCAAAGTGTTGCTGTGAGAATTAAATAAGATAAGCCATGTGAAGTGCCCAGTACGCTAGCTACACATAGTAGGAATGACATACACTATATAAACTACTCTTCAGCGATAGTGAAAATAACTGTTCCAGATACCGTTCTTTATCTTTTCCCTCCTAGTCAATATGTTCTTAAAATCAGTTTCTATTAACTAAGTTCTTCTAGTGTTAACCCTAAGTATTTTCTCTGTTACAGCTTTTTGTTGGTATACGCATCAGTTCATTGACCATAAGCTTCTTGTAGAAAATGTAGTTCTGAGTACTATTAGGTTTATGATGTATGTGTTTATTTTTGCTGATTAAGAGTAGAAAAATGGTAGAACACACACACACTGTGTGAGAACATGTTTTCCTTGCTCCCGTGGAAGATCCGTTGCCACGGAGGGCCTGTTCTCATTCAGCCCCACACTGTTTTGTGAATCCCAGCAATCCTGCCTTGCTCCTTGGAGACTGAAGGGCTGTCATCATGGTCTGAACACTTGCATAATGACACAGAATGAATGTTCCATCTGCCAGTCCGAATGTGGAAAGCTGACACTCCGGCATGTTCACGTGTGTATTCCAGCCAGTCCTCTAAACCATACAGGTGCCTCTCATCACAGCTACTTAGTAATCTGTGAGCTGCGAGTGGCAGTCAGGTGGGTGAAAGGAAAAGGGGTATGGGGCAAAACAGCCATCACACCAGGGTCTTACTTCTGATATTTAGGCTTTAGATGTCAGGAAATTACAAGAAACACCTGGGTTAAAGTTTATGCTTTTTCCGTTCCCAAGGATATCACTGATTGGGGTCAAAATAATCATAAAGCTGTTGAAACAGTATTTGCCACAAAGTATTATAACAATAGAGTGGATGCAAGAATGCGGTGTTTCTTGGACTCTATTAATAATCCTGATAATGAGCAAGACATTTGTATATGCATTATCACATTTAAACCTCACCATGGTACTGCCAAGGCAGGTAGCATTTGATCCATTTTGCATATGAGAATTTTGACCCAGAGATGTTAAGTAGTTAGCCAAAGTTCATATAGTTAAAATCTAAAATATATATATATGTAATATATATATATATATATATTTCTGGTTCTAAAACCCACAAGTGGTTTTTAATAAAGATTTTATGTGTTTATTTTTAGACAGAGGGGAAGGGAGGGAGAAAGAGAGGGAGAGAAGGATTAATGTGTGGTTGCTTCTCACATGCCACCTACTTAGGACCTGGCTTGCAACCCAGGCACGTGCCCTAATTGGCAATTGAACCAGCAAGCCTTTGGTTAGCAGGCCAATGCTCAATCCACTGAACCACACCAGTCAGTACAAAACCTACAAGTGTTTTTAATGCATAGCCCTGCTTCCACGAGAATTTTGTGGATAAGGATGTGTGCCAACATTTAAGGACATAATTAAACTCTTTAGGGAAACCCAGTGAGAAATGATACATTTCTGTGATATAGATGGTTCTAGGATCACAGCAGAACAAGGTTACCATTGCACTCCTCTGCTGCGCTCCTCAAAAAAGAAAGATTGATCTCTGAGTCATGATGAAAGGGAAAGGACATGGTTGAGCAGTGGATAGGGAAGAAATCTGGCCCACTTGACCTTGTATGGAAAGTTCTCACCTTGAAGTTGTCCCAAGTCTGCCTGAATAACGAGGGCTGTCATGAAGGAGACTGATAAAGACTGAATGTCTGACACTGACAACAATAACATTTCATCATTGGTAAAAATGTTCCACAAGGGGCTGATAATATACCCAGGGATCATGCATGACTTATTCACATAATGGCAATGGCTCCCATTTGAAATAGCTTCTGAAGACAATGGACTATGGGCCGGCAAAGCGTTTCCGCTCCATCAGCAAAGACATCTTTGTCCAGCAGGGAAGCTAATGAAATAACACTACTGGAATCCTTTCTTTTCTGTGTGTCAAAAGGTGGAAGGATGAAAGTCTAAGGCAAGATTTAATGGCCCCACATTCTTTTATGTGAAATATGGAATTTAGTGGTTCTTCTATATATTGGTACATGAAATAGACAAAAAATGCAAGAAGATAAAGGTCGTTTGGTGTGTGGAACTGATTGTACAGTGGGAATCCACTTACAGGCCCTGTGTGGTACCCTTTGAACATTAGCATAACCACCTGTGGATTTTGTAGAATTCAAGTATGCAATGAAATAGACATTTTATCAGAAGAATTTGATTTACTTTAAATATTATGTAAAAGTCACAAAGGAAGACAGTGGCTTAGCTTTACTCAGTTGCAGTGTGTACCTAAACAATCAAACAGTGATATGGAGAAATGGGTATTTTCTCTTACTATGGGTAAAAATGAAAATTGGTATACTCATTTTTGAAAACAAGTTAAATATACTTCCTCAAATTTAAAATGTGGTTTGTTTGGTTCAGCAACATTCACACATGAAATACAATCATGTATTTGTGGAAAACCACTGAGTAAACAAAGGAATAGTCAGTCATACAAGTACTCAAAGATATACATACATATGCATAAAGATATTCATCCCAGCATTCATCACAATGACAAAGAATTGCAAACCATCTCAATTAATAAGAGATTAATTTGATAAATTTTGGAAAATACATACATTAAACTATTAAAGAGTTGACAAAGAAGATAAATTATGTCCAGTTATAGACAGATCTTTAATGTGTATCGATAAGTGAAAAGAAGCAAACTATAAGCAGTAAGTCACATCTCACTGTTAATGAATGATTCCCTATAACATTAATGAAGATAAGAGTGTATGTATATGTGTGTGTACAGTTTTACAAAAACAGAAAATTGCATGAAAAATGAAGAGGTATAAAACAAATGGTTTTTAGTGAAATTATAGGGAATTTAAACTTTGACAGTTTTACATGCCTGTATCATCTTTTTTCATAATAAATACATATTTAACAATGTAAACAATATACATATAAAATAGATATGTATTTACCTTATGATAAAAATAGATATGTATTTGTGGAAAACTACTGAGTAAACAAAGGAAAAAGAGCAGAAACCCACAACTGGCGCAGTTTTTAAAGCTACTGGTTGTGACAGAAGTACATGGACGATACTGTTATTGTCTCCGGTGTGTACTAAAGAAAACATAAAACACAAAAGCACAGCTCAAAAATACCTAGAATTTAAAGGGTTTTTTTATATTGCCCAGTTCTCCCTAAATAATTATCTGAGTTTCTTCATGTTTTTCAATTGTATTTCTGCTTCTTGCTGACTGGTACTCTTAACTGGTTCTTAAATGAACAGATGATATGCAGAAAAATCTCCTATATGAAGAAAGTAGAACTCAAACAGTTAACAGAGGTTAAGTGCAAATGAGGTTGATGTGTATGGCCCAGAACTGATCACATTTTTAATAAATGTTGAAGAATAGTATTCTCAGCAAGTCTATGAGCTGATCAATGGCCAAGGTATTGAGAGAAATTTTTAAGAATTAGTGAGAAGAAATAAATATTCCAATGATTATTATTTTTGCTAGCTATAAAGACTGATCTGCTTGGAAACTTAAATTTGGCTTGATTTTTAAAAATTTTTTATATATTTATTTGTTTTCTAAAAATGAAAATAATGCTGGAATATTTTGGGTATGCTTCTGCATAAATTTTTCTTGAGAGCATTGAATTTATTTAGAAAATGGTAAGAACATATTTTAACTTTAGCAAAAATTATTAGATAAAGAGAGACAATATTGTTTTGAATTCATATAGACAACTTGAGCTGTAATTAATTTTTAATAAATTGTACATATCTAAGATGTACAGTTTCTTGAATTTTGGCATATGTGTATAACCACAAAACCATCACTAAAATCAAGATAATATTTCCATCTCTCAAAAAAATTTCCTTCTGCTTCTTCAAAATGCATTCCTCTCTTCACCCTCATCCTTAGACAACCACTTACTTGCCTTCTATCATTATAGACTAATTTGTATTTGTTAGAATTTTAACTTAATAGACTCATCCAACATGTATTCTTATTTTGTCTTTCTCCCTACTGGATACAATCATTCTGAAATTATTCCATGTTTTTTGTATATCAATAAGTTCTTTGTATTTCTAAGTGGTATTGCATGTACAGATATAATCTGTTGATTTGGTCACCAATTGGTGGTGATTCGGGTTGATTCCAGTTTTGAGCTATTAAAAAATATAGCTGCTATGAACACTTATGTATAAGGCTTTATGTGGACATATGTTTTTATTTCTATTGGGCTAAATACCTATGTGTAGAATGGAAGAATCATATGAAAAACATATATTTAACTTTTTTAGGAAACTATCAAAGCATTATTTAAAATGGTTGTAGCATTTTATATTTCCACCACCAGCACATGAAAATCCCAGTTCCTCCACCTCCTGACCAATTCAATGATCGTGTAGTCGTATTTCATTGTGCTTTTAATTTGCATTTCTCTGATTACTAATAACATTAAGCAAATTTTTAGGTTTTTAATGGCTGTGTTCACACCTTCATTTACTATTTAGTATGTCCACTTTATTATTACTGAGTTGTAAGCTTTCTTTTTATATTCTATATACAAGTTCTTTGCTTGTTATATATTTTGCAAATATTTTCTCCCAATTTGGGGTTTGTGTTTTCTTTCTCTTAATGGAATTTTTTGTAGGCTTTAAGTTTCTAATTGCAATGAAGTCCAATTTAACAAATTTTATGTCTTATGCTTTTGGGGTTTTACTCCATCTCTATTTTTGGGGTTTTACTCCATATATATATATATATATATATATATATATATATATTCCTCAGATGTTTGATAAATGCACTAATGAAACTACTGGGTGTGAAGGGGGGTTTTTTTGTTTGTTTTTTGGTCTTTTTGAAAAAAAATTTGGCCACAAAGTATATGTCTTAAATAGCTGTAAGGCTAAATACATTTTGTATTTCTTCTTCTGTTAATTTTTATAAATTGTATTTTTCAATACAATTGTCCATTTCATCTAAGTTATTGAATGTGTAGTTCAGAGTACTAAGTTGTTACTATGATTTTTAGTGTATAGGGTTTTTGGTTATAATTTCTTTTTTAGTAATTATGTTGGTGATTTAAGTTATCACTCTATTTTCTTGTCAATTTTGATGATCTTTGGGTTTTTAGGAACTTCCTGCATTATTTTTCTTTTACTAATTTCTGCTTCTTTTATTGTTTTCTTTATTACTTCTACTAACCTTGGGTTAACTTACTCTTCTTTTTTGACTTCTTAATGTAAATTATTGGTCATTTACTTTGAATCATTTTTTATTTTCTGAAATATATACGTAAGTATATATACATTCCTCTAAATACTGCTTTAGCTGCCTTGCACAAATCATTGTATGTTGCATTATATTATCAATCAATTCAAAATGTTTCCATATTATCTTGTGATTTCTTCTTTAACCCATGATATCAATTTGCAGATAGTTGAGGTGCTGTAAATATCTTCTCACTCATTTGTAATTTAATTTCAAATGTAGACAGAAAATATTCTGGGTATGTGTTTGATACATATTACTGGGTTGTTTTATGGTCCACCATACAGTCTATCTTACTGAATGTACCAGTAAACTTGAAAAGTTTAGGAGTGCAAATTTCCTATATGCACTGTTCTATATGCACTATCACTTGGATAAAGGTAGTCGATAGTATTATTCAGATTTTTTGTGCATTCACTTATTTTTTATGCATTTACTTCTATGTAATTATTAATTTTGACTACTTCTATCATTATTGCTTAGAAGTAGTGTTAAAACTCTCTTGCTATGATTGTGATGTTATCTATTTTATTCTCAAATTCTTTCAATTATTGCTTCATTGATTTTGAGGCTCTATCACTAGGTGTATACATATCTAAGATTATTATGTCTCCTTGATGGATGACCCTTTTCACAATTAAATCTCTCTTTGTCTCTTATAATATTCCCTGTATTAAAACCTATCTTACTGATATAAAATATCAGATAAGCTTTATTTACTTATATTTATGTGATTATATATAGTACATACTAATATATATAAATATATATGTAAACATTTCCAACCATTTTCTTGTAACCTATTTGTCTCTTCATATTTGAAGTATGTCTTTTATAAGCAACATCTAGACTATTGTGTTTTTATACATTCTGGTATTATATGCCTTTTAATGAAAGCATTTAGATTATTAACTGATATTGTTTTATTTAGCCCTGCTATTTTAATTTTATTTGTTTTCTGTTTGACCCATCCTTTTCATTTTCTTTTTACTACCTTTCTTTGGAGGTTTTAACTATCTTTTTTAAAAAATATATTTATTTATTTTTAATTTTTTATTTCTTTTTTAAAAGATTTTATTTATTTTTAGAAAGAGGGGAAGGGAGGGAGAAAGAGAGAGAGAAACATCAATGTACGAGAGATACATTAATTGGTTGCCTCTCTCATGACTTTAACTGGGGACCTGTATGGCAGCTCAGGCATGTGCCCTGACTGGGCATCAAACCGGTGATCTTGCAGGCTGGCAGTCAATCCACTGAGCCACACCAGCCAGGGCAATTAATTTATTTTTTACTGGAAAATTTATTTTTAATTTTTTTCCTTTTGCATACCAATGCTTTTATTTTTTCATTGTTGTTCAATTAGAATTTTTCAAACTTTTTCTGCCTTGCTCTCCCCAGCTCTTCCACCCTCCACTACAACAGTCAATCCCCACTAATACGGTTTCTTGTTGCCCTTGGTTCCTTGTCTAGACTCTTCCCTTTCTTCCCTCATTATTGCCTCTCCCCTCCCCTCTGGTCACTGTCAGTTTGTTTCTTATTTCCTTGTCTCTGATTCTGTTTTGCTCATTTGTTAGTTTTGTTCATTATGTTCCACTTACAGATGAGATCATATGGTATTTGCCTTTAACCACCTGGGATTTTTTTGCTTAGCATAGTACTCTTCAGTTCCATCCATGCTGTCCCAAAGGTAGGAGCTCCTTCTTTCTTTCAGCTGCATAGTATTCCATTATGTATATGTATCACATTTTTTGATCCCTTCATTTACTGATGGGCACTTAAGACTGTTTCCAGTACTTGACTATTGTAAATAATGCTGCTATGAATATTGGGGTGCATAGGTTCTTTTGAACTGATGTTTCAGTATCCTTAGGGTATAATCCCAGCTGTGGGATCACTAGATCAAAAAGGTAGTTCCATTTTCAGTTTTTTTGGGGAATTTCCATTCCATTTCCCACAGTGGCTGCACAAGTCTGCTTTCCAACCAACAGTGTATTAGGGTTCTTTTTTCTCACATCCTTGCCAGCACTTGTTCTTTGTTCATTTATTAATGATGGCCATTCTGACTCATGTGGAGTTTTAATTTGGATCTCTCGTTGTGGTTTTAATTTGCATCTCTCTGATGGCTAGTGATGTTCAGCATTCTTTCATATGTTTAGGGGCCCTCTGTGTGTTCTCCTTGGAGAAGTGTCTGTTCATGTCCTTTGCCCATTTCTTAATTGGATTTTTTGTCTACCTGGTGTTGAGCTGTATGAGTTCTTTATATATTTTAGAGATAAACCCTTGTCCAAGGTGTCAGAAGCAAATACATTTTCTCACATTGTTGGTTCCCTTGTCATTTTGCTTATATTTTCTTTAGTCATAAAGAAGCTTTTTAATATGATGTAGTCCCATTTGTTTATCTTTCCTTTATATGCCTTGCCCCAAGAGATATATCAATGAAAATATTGCTATGTGGGATATCTGAAATGTTCCTGCCTATGTTTTCCTTTAGGACTTTTATGGCATCAAACTTAATTTTAAGTTTTTTACTCATTTTTAGTTTATATTGCTGTATGGTGTAAGCTGGTGGTCGAGTTTCATATTTTTGAATCTACCTGTCCAGATCTCTCAACACCATTTATTGAAGAGGCTATTGTTACTCCATTTCATGCTTCTACCCCTTCTGCCAAATATTAGTTGACCACAGAGACAGGGTTTTATTTCTGGGTTCTTTGTTCTGTTCCATTGGTCTGTGTGTCTGTTCTATGTCAGTGCAAGACTAATTTGATTACAGTGGCCTTGCAACATAATTTGATATCAGGTATTATGATCCCTCCTACTTTTTCTTTTTTCTCAAAATTGCTGAGACCATCCGGGGCAATTTATGGTTCCATATACATTTTTGAAATATTTGTTCTATATCTATGAAATATGTCCTGGTATTTCAATAAGGATTGCTTTGAATCTATAGATTGCTTCAGGGAGTATGGACATTTTAATGATGTAAATTCTTCCAATCCATGAACACGGTATATGCCTCAATTTATTTGTGTCTTTCTTAATTTCTTTCTTTAATGTTGTGTAGTTTTCTGAGTACAGGTCTTTTACCTCCTTGGTTAAGTTTATACGTAGGTCCTTTATTTTTGTTGCTGTATCAAATGGGATTTCCCCACCTGAATTCTATTTCTGATATTTCATTCTTGTGGTACAAAAATGCCTTTGATTTCTGAATATTGACTTTGTATCCCACTGTTTTGCCAAATTCACTTATTAGGTCAAGTAGTTTTTTTGTGGAGACTGTAGGGTTTTCTGTATACACTCTCTTGTCATCTGCAAACAATGACAGTTTTACTTCCTCCTTTCCGGTTTGATGCCTTTTATATCTTCTTCTTGTCAGATCACTGTGTTTAGGACTTCTAATACTATGTTGAGTAGAAGTGGTGAAAGCAGACATGCTTGTCTTCTTCCCAATCTTAGTGGGAAAGCTTTTAGTTTTGCCCACTGAGTATGATATTGGCCATAGGTTTTTCATATATGGCCTTTATTATGTTGAGGTATGCTCCCTCTACTCCCACTCTGATGAGTGTTTTTATTATAAATGGGTGCTGTACCTTATCAAGTGCTTTTACACATGTATTCATATGATCATGTGATTTTAGTCTTTGTGTTTGTTTATGTGCTATCTTACATTTATCAATTTGCAAATATTGCACCATCCTTGCATCCCTGGGATGAACCCCACTTGATCATGGTGTATGACCTTTTTAATGGATTGTTGGATGCGGTTTGCCAATATTTTGTTTAGGATTTTAGCATCTACTTTAATCAGTAATATTGGCCTGTAGTTTTCTTTCCTCATTATGTCTTTATCTGGTTTGGGGATTAGAGTGTTGCTGGCTTCACAAAAAAAATTTAGGTGTCTACCCTCTCCTTCAATTTTTTTTTTTTAAATAGTCTGTAAAGGATAGAGGCTACCTCTTCCTTAAATGTTTTGTAAAATTCTGTAAAACTATGCAGTCCACGACTTTTGTGTTCTAGGATTTTTTTATTACTGCTTCAATTTTGGCAGCTGTTATTGGTTTGTTCAAGATTTCTTCTTCTTAATTTATTTTTGGAAAATTATATTTTTTTAGAAATGTGTCCATTTCACCCAGGTTTTGAAATTTTGGACATATAGTTTTTCACAGTAATTTCTTACAATCCTTTGTATTTCTGTTATCAGTTGTAATATCTCCTCTTTCATTTCTGATTTTATTTATTTAGGTCCTCTACCTTTTTTTCTTGATGAGTTTGGTTAATGGCTTGTTGATTTTGTTTATCTTTTCAAAGAACAAGCTCCTGGACTTATTGATCCTTTGAATTGTTTTTCAGTCTCCATGTCATTTAATTCTACTCTGATCTGGATTATTTTCTTCCTTCTACTCACTCTGGGCTTTGTTTGTTGTTGTTCCTCCACTTCTTGTAGATGTAGGGTTAGGTTGTTGATTTGAAATATTTCTACCTTTTTTAGGTGGACCTGTATTGCTACTTCCCTCTCAGGACTGCTTTCACTGTTTCCCATAGGTTTTGGACTGTTTTGTGTTCATTTTCAATTGTTTCCAGAAACTTTTTGATTTCTTGCTTGATTTCACTTTTAACCCATTCATTGTTTAATAGCATGCTATTCAGTCTCCATGAGTTTGAGTATTTTTGAGTTGTTTCTTTGAGATTAGTTTTTAATTTCAAGCCCCTGTGGCCCAAGAAAATGCTTGATATGATTTCAATTTTCTTGAGTTTGTTTTGTGTCCTATTATGTAGTCTGTCTTTGAAACTGTTCCATGTGCATTTGAAAATAATGTATATTTTACTTTTGGGGGATGAAAGGTTCTATATATAATCAGTTAAATCCATGTGATCTAATGTGTCATTCAGTTCCACAATATCCTTGTTAATGATTTGTTTGGAAGATCTCTCCATTGTTGATACTGGGGTGTTAAAATCCCAGTATAAGTGTCTTGCTGTCTATGTCTTTCTTGAAGTCCTCCAAGAATTCCCTTATATGTTTGGGTATCCTATGTTGGGTGCATATATGTTTACAATATTTATGTCCTCTTGATGAATTCTTCCCTTGAGTATTATGAAGTGTCTTTCAGTGTCTCTTTTTATGGCCTTTATTTTGAAGTCTATTCTATTTTGTCTGATATAAGTATTGCCATCCTGGCTTTTTTTTTTTCCCCCTGTTTGCTTGGAATAATTTTTTGCAACCCTTCACTTTCTGCCTATGGAGCTTTTTTGTTCTGACGTGGGTCTCTTGTAGGCAGCATATGTGTGGATCATGTTTTCTTATCCATTCAGCTACCCTTTGTTTTTTGATTGGAGCATTTAATCCTTTTACATTTAAGGTTATTATTGATAGGTACTTATTCATTACCATTTTACCCCCTTTGTATCTTTGTTCCTCTCTCTCACACTCTTTTTCTTTTCTGAAGGTAGATCCTTTAGCATATCTTGCAGTGCTGGTTTGGTGGAGGTGTATTCTTTGAGCCTTCTTTTGTCTAGAAAACTCCTTATTTCTCCTTCCATTTTAAATGAGAGCCTTGCTGGATAGAGTAGTCTTGGCTGTGGTCACTTATTTTTCATTCCTTGGAATATTTTTTGTCATTCTCTTCTGGCTTGGAGTGTTTCCATTAAGAAGTCAGCTGCTAGTCCTATCTGGGCTCCCTTGTATGTTACTTCCTTTTCTTTCTTGCTGCATTTAAGATTGTCTCTTCATCTTGGAATTTGGCTATTTTAATTATGATGTGTCTTGGAGTGAGCCTCTTTGAGTTCCTCTTGATTGGGACCCTCTGTGCTTCCTGGACTTGTGTGATGTTTTCTTTCATCAAATTAGGAAAGTTTTCCATCATTACTTTTTCAAACAGCTTTTCTATACCTTGCCCTTTTCTTCCTCTTCTGGTATCCCTACTGTATGGATATTACTTAGTTTCATATTGTCCTGCAGTTCCCTTAACACTTCTTCGTTCTTTCTGAGTCTTTTTTCCTTTCCTTGCTTTTTCTGGGAGTTTTTTCCTACATGTTCTCCAGCTTGCTGATTACATCCTCTGCTTCATCTAGCCTGCATTTGATTTCTTCTACTGTGTTCTTCAATTTAGAAATTGTATTCTTCATTTCCTCTTGGCTCTTATTGATTGTTTCTATGTCCTTTTCATGCTGATATAGTTTGAAGTAAGTTCTTTGTGGCTTCTCTCTAGTTTTTGGTAATTCTCACTGAGCTTCTTTGAAATCATTGTCTTGTACTCAAATCTGATAGTTGATGTGTGTCTATTACATTTAGCACTCTTTCTGAGGATTCCTCCTTTCCTTTTGATTGGGGGTTGTTTCTTTGTCTTCCCATTATTTGTGAGACACTTCTTGTTTGCTTCTGCTTCTTAAAATGATGTTTTGTTTCCTTGAATTTGTGGTGTGATCTTCTATGATAGGAGACCTATGAGATTCAGTGGTGCAGTCTCTTTGATCTCCTGAACTTGATGCTCTTGCAATGTCCTCTATGCTGTTTATGTTGGCTCCCTGGATGTAATTGGGTTTTAATTGTTGTTTGGTCATTCTTTGGTGGATCCTTCCCTCCAGCTGGTTGACTAAGGGTCACTGTGTTTACCACATCTTGTATACTGTTGTGCAGGTACTTCCAGAACAAAACCTCAAACTCAGGGAACAAAGTCATGTCTGCAAAAATACCCCCCTCCCCACAATGTCACTATCACAAATGAACCAGTATTAATAAGGGTGTAAAGAGATTAAGACTATTATAAGAAAGGAGAGTGAATATGACATGACCTACTGGAAGAAAAATAATTTTGAGAGGGTGGAGGGAGGAGCACTAGTAAGAGTTGGGAGTCAGAGCAATGAGAAGAGAGAAAGTAAAATTTACATCATGAATAATAAAGAGAATGAAGAAGGCAGAATATGCACAAACTTGGTGGACAAAAAAATGAGTGTTAAAAAGCTATGCAAGAAAGAAAATACTGCAAATCATGGAGAAGACCATGTTGGATTTAGTTTTGGTAGCCTCCAGTATTTACCACTGTTTTTTCTTTTGGATGTTGACCCCATCTGACCTTAGACAGCTTGTTTGAGACTTTCAGGGATCTACTGTCTGTGGCTATCTCCTTCAGTTGTTAATCTAGCCACTCTGCACTCAGCCATCAGGTTTAAGCACAAAAAGGTGGGGCATAATCCTTCACTGGGTCAGGGCTATTGTTTCCCTTTAGGGGAGTGGTCTGCCTGTTCATGATTGTTGCTGCAGTATGGTGGATGACTCAGCACTGGGATCTGGGAGTCTACTCTCTCCCAGAATTCTCGCCCCAAAGCTTCCATCCCCAGATTCTCTTGAGGTGTTTCCTGCCCACTCTGCCCCTGCCTTTGCCAGAGCCCAGGGTAAGTGGCTGCGAATGAAAATTTGTGCTCTGGTGCTTAAATGGCTCTTTGAATCTCTGGCGATCTGTCTGTGGCAGAGAGCAACCCTGCCGCTTTTCACTGCTGATTGTTGTCTGTGTACTTTTTGGGCTCTGGGATCCAAGCTTAGGGTTTAGACCCTGTTATTCCCAGGGGGATTCAACCAGCTGCTTAATTATCCCTCCAGCACTGACACCTGTGGGTTCCCGATCAACTTTCTTGAGTCTCCACAGTACTCCTTACCAGTTAGTTTGTACTGAAGCTGATTCCTCTGTCTGTCTGAGGTTATAAGGCTTCTCTCTCACTATTGTCCAGTTGTTTGTTGGTCCAGATTGGTCCTGGGACGAGGTTAGTGTGACTTGCATTCACTCCTCTGCCATCTTGCCAAATTAGTTCCTTCTAGTATATATGATACACATGTGAATGTATATACACACACAAACACATAATAATGATGCATGTGCATATATGTATATGTGTATAACACATATACATATATACAATATTACACTACTTTATATAAAATGTAGAAATTTCACCACCAAAAAGAATAAATATCCACTCTCTCATCCTTGATGTCTTTTATTTTATAGTGGTTATATGTATACTGAACACACCACCGATGCTATAATTTTTGCTTTAAGCACTCATATGCCTTTTAAATAACATAAAGTAAAAAATAATATTTTATATTAAAGCACATACCATTTCTATTGCTCTTTATTTGTTCCTGGAGTTTCAAGTTGCTTTTCTTTCAGTTTAAAAAAACTTTCTTTAGCATTTATTATAGAATAGATATGCTTACATCAAATTCTCTTGGTGCTTCTTTATGTGAAATGTGTTTATTTTACCTTCACTACTAAAAGATATTTTCATTGTACAAAGTTTTAAAAAGTTTATGTTAACAGATTTAAAAATATTTTCTCAGGATATTAATAAAACTCTTCTAGCTTCCATTTTTTAAAAATCTATTTTATGAGGTGTATCAAGTTAATTGATTTACAGATATGGTATCAACCTTGCACCCCTAAAATAAATCTCATTTGATTATGATGTATGATCATTTTAATGTAGTGTTGGATTTGCCTTGCTAATATTTTGTCTAGGATTTTTACATCTATACTCATCAGGGATATTGTCATATGTTTTTCTTTCTTTGTAGTGTCTTTATCTGGTTTTGGAATTAAGATAATGCTGGCCTCAGAAAATGAGATTGGTATAGTTTGAGAAGGATAGGTATTAGTTTGTCTCTGAATGTTTGGTAAAATTCACCTGTGAAGCAATCTGGTCCAGGACTTTTGTTTGTTGGAAGTTTTTTGATTACTGCTTCAATTTCACTAGTTGCAATTAGTCTGTATAGACTTTCTGTTTCTTATTGACTCAGTTTTAGGAGATTGCCTCTTTCTAGGAATGTATCCATCTTTTCTAGATTGTTCAATATGTTGGCATATAGTTGTTCATAATATAAGTCAGTCTTTGAAAAGGACAAATACTGTATGATTTCACTTATATGTGGAATCTAAAGAACAAAATAAACAGACAGAAGCAGACTCAGATATAGAGAGAACAGAGTGATGGTTGCCAGAGGGGTGGGGTTAGGGGACTGGGTGAAAATGGTAAAGGGATTGTGAAGTACAAATTGGTGGTTACAAAATAGTTATAGGGATATAAAAATATAGCACAAGAAATACAGTCAAAAATAATTAAAATACCTATGTATGATGCCAGTTGGGTACTAGAAATATCAGGGGAACACTTTGTAAAGTATGTGATTTTCTAACCACTATGATCTACACCTGAAACTAATACAAAATGATATTGAATGTAACTGTAAATGAAAAAAATAATAAAATTTTAAAATCTTTATTAAATCTGATTATTGGAAACATTGCACCCCTTTATATAATATGTGAATTGTTTCTAGTTACTTTTAAGATATTATTTCACTTTGTTTTTCATCCATTTAATTAGGATGTGCCTAGATATGATTTTCTTCGATTTATTGTATGTGGGGTTAATGTGCTTCCTGAACTTACAAATTTACGGCTTTCACAAGTTGAGAGAGCTTAGGCCATTATTAATTAAAAAAATATAATTTTACCCCAACCTCTTTGTACTCTCCCCCTGGGACTCCAATTATATTTTTGACCTTTTCGTAGTGTCCTACCAATATTTAATTCTCTGTTCATTGTTTGAAATTATTTTTCTTTCTGCCTTTATATTAGAAAATTTCTACTGAGCTATTTTAAGTTCACTCTTCTTTTGATTATCACTCTTCTTGAGAATGTCATTTTTTTTGGTTATTTACATGTTGAGTAATTTTAAATGTGATGTTGTACAGACTCTAAGTCTTGTAATAATCCTTTGGAGAATGTTGACATTTTTTTTTAAGTTTTTGTTTTTGCAGCAATTTAGTTAGATTTAGAGTATAAATTTGGATGCACTTTCTGTGGAATATTGTTCATATTTCACTTCAGTTTTCTCAGACTTCATTATGTTGTATCATGTTATTCCACACATGCATGTTCCTAGTCTAGACTAAGATTTATATGGGTTCCTGTACAGAATTTGAGGGCCCCTTTTTGCTGTTCTAATCTTCCAATATTTTCTTACTGTCCAGACAACTTATTGGGTAAATTTTCTAACACTTTCAAGCCTTGATTTTATCACTTGTAAACTAGAGATGACAAATCCATGCTTTATGAGGACTAAAAGAGATAGTATTTATAAATACCTCACAGATTTTGGCACATCATTTTCATATTCTTCCCTTTGAACATTAGGCCTATAAAAGGCTATTTCCTTGAGGTAAACTGAAATTCTTAATTGGATATCTGGAGAAAACTGTACTGCTTAGATCCTTCCCTGAGCAGCCTTCACCTTTCTAAGCCAAGTGTGATATGGACTTTCTACTCTACTTAAGGAAAACTGCTCTAATCTGCATGAACATTCTTAATCTTGATTTTTCTATCTCTGTACTGAAAATCAGCAAGAAATGAAAAAACAAAAAGAACAGAGTTGGAAAGCATGTAAGGAACTACTTAGTTCCATCTTCATGGAGGGTCTTTTCAACTTGGCCAAAGTCACAAACTGCTAGGGAGATCTAAAGCTTAACTTTTCCTTAGTATTTCAAATCCTTTATCTGTTTTGAAAACTAGTATTTATATACTCAATTTGAGGTCTTAAAGGGAGGCAGCCATTTTCACCTGCAGTCTAAAAACATTAAGATTTCTTTCTTAAAGTGTATGCAGGGAAGCTAAAAGTTAAACAAATGTGTCAAACTCAGGGTAAGTGTTCTGCTCAATGTTCATATCCAAAAATTAGCCAAAAAATTCCTGGAAGTATGCCTAAAATTTGCTAATTTGAAATGTATTGATTTCAGAATGTCTATTTAACTTCTGGAAACACAGCAAATCCTATTTTTATGGGAAGGGGATGGTCCTTTCCTAGTTACTCAGAAGTGACACTAGTGGAACAGTTTCTTCTTATTAAGGTGCTGGGCTATGTATGGCTTGACTTCTGGACATTACCAGTCTTAGATCTCCACAACAACTCTCTAAATGAAGATTATAAATGCAGTTTTAGCAGAATGTATAACAGAGAGGTTTCATCAAACTTTGTATATCTAAGTGTCACATCAGAGACTAGTTACGGAGAATGATTTGTGGTAAGGCTGAAAGGTTTGTGGTAGATGTGAATTCATTTTTGTGTAGGCAGGGTGGAGACAAGTTGTTATAAGTCTCCCAGCCATATAGAAGTTGAAATGGGGTTATCTATTAGTATTCTGACAGGACCACATCATTTTGAACAGTCGCAGCCAGCCCAGTTCAACCACAGGTAGTAAATATTTCTGCTTTAAATACTGCCTTCCAAAATTTGGGGCTGACAAAAATAACATCTGACACTGTATAAGTAACAGTGTAGGTCACATGCCATTTTACTGTGAATTCTAGCTGTGGCTCTACTCTTGTTATTCTTGTGTCTTTGCTTGTCATTCTCCCAGATAGTTTGTAAGCTTGCTGACGGTAGAAATCCTGTATTGTTCACCTTTCTATAATTTATTTAAGAAAATAACTTAATGTCTGAGTACAATTTAATGCCTGGCAAAAAGTAGGCTCTGATGTTTTTGAATGAATTAAAAAAATCAAAAGGTTTCAACTTAAGACAAAATTAGCCAGCACTCCCTAGAATAAGTATGGATGGACTGTGGATATCTGGTTTATTCTTTATGTTTAAAATATCTACATAATTTTATATATTAACTGGTTACAACTATCAAAGAGGAAATAAAAATGCAATTTTTAGTATTCTCACTCTCAGAACATATTGGAAAGATTATACAAATCTCTTAAAGATTTTATGTAACTGAATTGTCATGTCCAGTAGTACCTTTGGGGAAATTCTGAATGGGTTTTAACCTCAGGAAAGGTAGATAATCATATGTATGTTGCCAACCAATTTATCAATTTATGGTTGCCAACCATACCATTAATGGTATGTGACACATAGTAGGTATTTAATATATACTTGTTTAGTCACTGAGCCCTTATTGTTGGTTTACACCCAGTCTCATTCTAAAAATTATAAGATTAGGTTCCTGTTGAAAGTGAGATCATATGGTATTTGTCTTTCACTTCCTGGCTTATTTTGCTTAGCATAATGCTCTCCAGCTCCATCCATGCTGTCACGCAGGGTAGGAGCTCCTTCTTTCTTTCTGCTGCATAGAATTCCATTGTGTAAATGTACCATAGTTTTTTGATCCATTCATTTACTGATGCTAGGTTGCTTCCAACACTTTGCTATTGTAAATTGTGCTGCTATGAACATTGGGGTGCATAGGTTCTTTTGGATTGGTGTTTAAGGGTTCTTAGGATATAATCCTAGCAGTGGAATTGCTGGGTCAAATGGTAGATCCATTTTTAGTTTTCTGAGGAAATTCCATACTGTTTTCCACAGTGGTTGTACCAGTCTGCAATCCCACCAACAGTGCACTAGGGTCCCTTTTTTTCCACAACCTTTAACAGGAACCTAATCAACAAAACAAACAAACAAGCATAATATAACCAAAGATACCAAAATTGAGAACAGGCTGTCAGTCACCAGAAGGGAGAGGGGAGGGAATTTCAGGGGAAAAGGGGAAAGGTTTGGAGCAACAAGTATAAAAGACACATGGACAAAAACTAGGGGGGTGGAAATGGGAAGGAGGTGGGGAGGGCTAGGGCGGTGGGCTGGGATGGGAGTAAAAGACAAAAAAATGTACAAGAACAACAATTAAAATAAAAAATATATGAGAAACCTTACATAAATGGATACAAGTAGAAAATAATTGTATACAACTGGGGGAAGGGAGAAAATGAGCACAAAAAATAAGTAGAACAAGGGGTAAACAAGAATACAAAACTGAATGAAATATGGTCTTGTGTAATTATGGGTATAACTAGAGTTAGAGATGGGTATAGTTAGACATACCCATGTCTGTGTCTAGGTATAGACATACCTATATCTAACTGGGTATAGTTAGAGATGGGTATCTTTTTTTAAATTCTGCACTTTATAGAAAAAAAAGTAACACTAGAGCAGATAGATGCTCTCAGTGCTCTAACGATATGGCCTAACTTGTAGCATATTCCAGCCAGGATTCAGGTGACCACACCTGAATCTGTGTTTAGGACTCTTTCCCCCAGAACTTCAGAAAACAGAGAGAAGTGTTGAGAATTTAACACCCAGAGCAGCCTCAACCGAAGACTTGCAATAACTAGCATACGAAGATCCCTACTCCTCCACCACTTGGGAGTGATCATTCTAAGATGTGTTATTTCTTTTAATCATTTCCCAGAATCTCTCTGTGGGAGTAAGCTTCAGTATTCCAGTCTGGTGGCTTTTTAGTTGCCTTCCAGTTTCTGTCTTACTTCACCACTTCTTTTCCAGTGTCCCCTGCACTTCCCAAAGAAACTACTTTTACTCTAATCTTTGTCTATGGAAGTATGTCTTCAAAAAAAGCCAAATTAAGGTAGACATAAATGAAAATTATATTCTATATATTACAAGGGTAAAATAAGCCACATTGGCAGGGAGAGCATTTTTTCAGAAAACATTTTAAATGCTCCTTCATGTATAGCCCTAAAGTGGACAGAGGATGATGTATAAGACATCTTTGGTGACATTGATCAAGCAATGTCTCTGTCTCCTATGATCATGATTACTTCGCCCAATTGAGAAACATTTGAGGATGGAAAAGAACGTTCTTTAGCCCAGGTACAGAAAGCTAAAAGCAAAGCTCCCTCTTATTTATTCTAGATTCTATATAAATTCAGATTAGGATTATTCTATCTCTGGTCACCTAATTACCATTCCAATTTCAACACACTCATCTATTTTTATCACTTTGGCTTTACTCATTAGAAGGATGCTCTTCATCAGTTATCTTGCCATAGTTTTGGGTGGCATGCATCTTCCCATACACATTTTTCCCACACACATTTTCCTCACACACATTTTCCTTGTAAATTTACCTTTTAGAATAAAATTTGTTATGTGTGATCCCTGTGCAGATAAGCAACCTTTCCTTTGTTTTCTCCTGGGGAAAGAAAAGAAATAAGAAAAGGATGATGTACTGATACATTTGGATTCTTAAGTCAGACACATCATTTATGGACCTGGAAGTTTTTGATCAGGAATCTGACAGATGGTGCTAGTGCATTGTGTATTTGCTGCCCTTGGACACAACTAGTTCTCATGTCTCTAAAACATCCGCCATACAGTTCTGGCACGAAACTGCCCATTATGTTTTGCTACTCTTTCTTTTGCTATTCCTAATTATTCAATAAAATAGGAAAACAAAATTGCATAAAAGTAAGGGTTAACAAAGAATTGAATGAAATGAAAGCTTCAGGCCATGGTTAGACAACTGAAAATGAGCAGATCATGCCGTACTTGGCCTAGCCATTTTAACCCCTTTGATATATTATTGAGAGTTCCATAATCTAGCTGTGGTTAATTGTTGGGGTATCACTTGTTAATATGACATGGTAAAAAAAAATAAAAGAATTTACTATGCTGCTGCAGATTAATCCTGTCATATAGACAGCATAAACTTGGGTTTATAGACTCAAAATGAATTAATTATATTGCTGCATAATTAAGGGTGACTAAGCAGTGCAAACCATTAGTGTGGAAAAACTCAGCATTTCTCAATATCTACTACCCTATCTGCTCCCCCTTCCCTAGCAATCCTTCTCACATGTCTGAATATATGCTGTTTTTGGTAGATACTAAACTGTCACTTTGTTTGTGAATGATAAACACTATAGATAACTGATAATGGAGAAACAAAAGTTGCCTCTGATTTAGGTAAGGCATTATCATTCTGGATCTTAGAAAATGCTATATTAAAAGAGAATAGTCCCCTGGGAATGGAGATCAACACTGAGTTGGAGATTAGGAGGACTATTAAAGAGGATTTTATTAATAATAAGCAGTCATTGAAAACTTATTTTGGGCTAAATTCATTACTAAGCCCCCTTTATGCCATTTCTTGTTTAATTCTCATAATAAGTTTGACTTAAGAACTGTCATTCTCTGTTCTTCAAAATGAAGGAATTGAGGCAGGATAATTAGTTGCTGGATAATAAATGCTATAGTTTTTTTTTTAAATTCTATTTATTTATTTTTAGAGAGAGAAAAGGTGAGGAGAAAAGAGAGAAACATCGTTGTGAGGGAGACACATCTATTGGTTGCCCCTTGTATATGCCCTGACTGGGGACCAAACCTGTAACCCAGGCATGTGCCCTGACTGTGAATCGAACCAGCAAACTCTCACTTTGCAGACTGACACTCAAGCAACTTAGCTACTCCAGTCAGGGCTATAGTTTGAATTTTTACTCAAACATTAACTCCAGAAACAATAGTCTCAAAGAGCCCTAATGCTCAGGTATCCAGGTGAATGTGTGTAATGTACAGCTCATTACAAAATGAGAGAAAAGCAAGAAGAATCTAGAATGCTCTGGTAGCTGGGTATGAGGATAAAAAAAAGATGTTTTGGTTCAACAATTTCAGAATTTCAATATTACCAAAGAAGAGATTTCCCAAGAACCCAAAGACCATGATGTTTGATCAGGAATGACTTGGCTATAGGCATTGAAAACAGGTATTCATGGTTTTCAAGGGAAACTTTAAGCTCTGGCCAGGTACCTCAGTTGGTTAGAGCATCCTTCAGATACACCAAGATTGTGGGTTTGATATCAAGTCAGGGCTTACATAAGAATCAACCAATAAATGCACCAATAAATGGACTAACAAACTGGTGTTTTTCTTTCTCTCAAATCAATAGATTTTGAAGAAAACCTTATAAGTATATACCAACTCATTAAAAAATAATATCTCTATATACATGGTTAGAGTCTTACAAGGGGGATACCCAAAAAATGGAATTATTTTATGGAGGGTGAGCCCCTTGTAGTACAGACTCCCCCCACTAGGTGAGTGTTCTAGGAACCCATCTGTATCAGTGTATCAGTTGGCGTTGTTGTCAGAGGCTGCATTCAGCTTCACTGAATTTTCTTTGAAGGCTCTTTCAGTGCATTTACCCATTTCATGGTGGTTGATTTACGAGCGTACCTGCCTGCACTATGGAGTGTTCAGCAGTTTTGACCAAAAAAGGCATGACCTACAGCCCCACCCCCGCTATTCTTCCGTTTTCAATCTGAGTGACATTTTTGTTTCTCTGTATAAAAAAAAAGTCCTCAAAGGAAAACGTTCTGCCAATGTGGAAGAGGTGAAACAAACAAACAAACAAAAATGGCAGAAATACTAAAAGACATCAAAATCGATAAGTTCAAAAACTATTTTGAAAAATGAAGACAACTGTACTTGAACATACATACATGCATAAATAAATTTACCTTCCCCCCAAAAAAAGACTGTTTTGAGCAGTGGAAAAAACATCTCAATAGGTGTATTGCATCAAATGGAGAGTACTTTGAAGATGACTGAAATTTAAACATGTAAGAATAAATACATAATTTTTTTAAATAAATAAATTCCATATTTGGGAGTATCCTCCACATGTATGTATGCATGGACTTACTAGATATCATTAGTAATTTAAGAATAGTTCCTCTTTTGACACCAGGCCTGTTGTCTTCTTCAACACTGGCCTATTTCTGAGTTACAGACTCCCCTCTAGTTTTCTTTAGTAAGAAAACTAAGGAGCGAGGCTAGCCATCCAGACCATGCTAACTGAACATGGCACAGCAAACCTTTTGTTTCTTTTTTTTTATAAGGTTTTGCATTAAATTGGTTTCAAATACTGTCTCCATCTCGACTTTAATTTGTCCATGTTGGCAAGAATGGAACAATAGCAAAAACAAAGTTTTTCATTCACTACATAACCTAGAAAGCATAGAGGAGGTAAGAAGGAACATTGATAGCAGAACTCAATAGTTAGATTTTAACTTCAGTCATAGTTAACAGGCATAAGTGATTAATGTGTGTGGAGAGCTGTTGTTCTAGGAACTGGAAAACCTGACCTAGTTACTCCAGGTGGTTGGAAAAGCAATTCAACCTTTGTGCCCCAGGGAGTTCTGCAAGGAATCAAGATGGTATCTGAGCCATTGAGTTCTAGGGGGGAATGCAGATAATGTATGACTGACCAGTAGATACAGAAATACTAGGAAAATCCCAACTGGACCACAACTCTTATCTCACTAACCTTTTCTCAAACCTTTTAAATACCCTTTTCTTCTCCTTAAAAAAAAAATGTCAGCCTCACTGGTAGGAGGGGCAGAGATGGGAAACCAAGGTAGGGGGGACATGTGGTAAAGTAGCAGCTGGTAGACAGGGGCTGGCCAGGTAGTGGTTGCCTGACCCCACATTTGCATGAAGATAAGCTGTGAGGAACAACAACTCAGGATTGAAATAGACCACATAACCCAGGGTTCCAGCATGTGGAAATAAAACCTCAAAACCTCTGGCTGTAAAAACCTGTCAGTGTTGTGCTTGCAGAAGAAACTCCCAGTCTCACAGGAGAGTCCACTGAAGTGGCCCACAGGATCCTAGAATGTGCACAAGCCTACCCACCTGGGAATCGGCACCTGAAAGGTCACAATCCATTTGTGGGAAGAGAAGGAAGTGATAGAAAATGGGGTGAAAGCTGAGCAAGTTAACAACTGACACTTCCCTCTCTGACCCCTTCCCCACATACAGCACCACAATTAAGCAGTGAGGATTGCCCCACCATGACGAATACCTAAGGCTACAACCCTTACAACATAACAGGTGTGCTGAGACAAAGAAATATGGCTCAATTGAAAGAACATATCAAAACTTCAGGAAAAGAACTAAGCTACAAGGAGGCAAAGAACCTATCAGATGCAAAGTTCAAAACACTGGTAATCAGGATGCTCACAGAAATGATTGAGTATGGTTGCAAAATAAAGGAAGAAATGAAGGCTATACAAAGTGAAATAAAGGAAAATATACAGGCAACCAACAGTGAAAGGAAGGAAATCGGGATTCAAATCAATGATTTGGAACAAAAGGAAGAAATAAACATCTGACCCGAACCGAATGAAGAAAAAAGTATTCAAAAAAAAAAAAAAAAAAAGAGAGAGAGAGAAAAGGTGTAAGAACCTCTGGGATAACTTTAAATGTTCCAAATTTAAAGTTATCCAAATCATAGGGGTACCAGAAGGAGAAGAGTAAGAGCAAGAAATTGAAAACTTACTTAAATAAATAATGAAGGAAAATTTCCTCAGTCTGGGGAAGGAAATAGACTTGCAAGTCTAGGATGCTCCAAGACTCCCAAAGAAGCTGGATCCAGGAAAAAAAAACACCAAGGCACATCATAATTAAGTTATCCAAGATTAAAAATAAAGAGAGAATCTTAAAAGCAACAAAGAAAAAGAGAGAATTACATACAAAGGACTTCCCCTAAGACTATCAGCTGATTTCTCAAAAGAAACCTTACAGGCAAAAGGGGGCTGGAAAGAAGTATTCAAAATCATGAAAGGGAAAGACCTACATCCAAGATTACTCTATTCAGTAAAGTTATCACTTAGAATGGAAGGGCAGATAAAGTGCTTCCTAGATAAGGTAAAGGAGTTCATCATCACCAAACCCTTATTATATGAAATGTTAAAGGGACTTATCTAAGAAAAAGAAGATCAAAACTGTGAACAGTAAAATGACAATAAACTCACAACTATCAACAGCTGGACCTAAAAACAAAAACACTAAGCAAATAACTAGAACAAGAGTAGAATCACAGAAATGGAGATCACCTGAAGGGTTATCAGCAGGGAGGGGGAGGAAGAGAATGGGGGGAAAAGATAAGGGAATAGGATGCATAACCAGTAGGCACAAAATAGGGAGATATTAAGAATAGTACAGGTAATATAGAAGCCAAAGAACTTATATGTACCACCCATGGACATGAACTAAGTGGGGGGTGGGGTGCAGGGAAGAGGGGGATAAAGGGGAGAAAAAGGGGACAACTGCAATAGCATAATCAATAAAATATACTTTAAAAAAAGGTCAGCTTGAGATTAGACATTAAGATGCTTTTGAAGGTATATAATCTGCTGCTTTCTCAGTTTACCAGCATCTGAATAAAGTCCCCATAAACATTCAATCCTTGTCCCTACTTATTGGTTCTAGTAGAGACAAGTAGCATGGATGCCAACTTTTTCAGTTCCAACATGATTAATATTTTTGAATGGAGAATTATTAATCAATAAATGGAGACTATTTTTATAAGTCAATGGATGGGGAAAATAGGTTAATTTATGTATTGTGACTTTTACAGATACTTTATAGGAAAAAGAAAGGTTTAAGAAATGCTAAATGTGCTTTTTTCTCTTGGATATTTGTAATGCATGTTTACATAAAAGTTCCTAAGGAAAAAAATCCTACTAATTTTGTATAATGCTCTGTTCCCCAAACTTATTTGTCTAATATAATCTATTTTTTCAAAAAATCCCTTTCAATATCTAACTGGTGAAACTTAGTAATGGTTAATAACATCATTTTAGAGATGAAAAAATTAAGAGGTAATTTAGATGAAATATGAATATAAATATAAATACACAAATATAACTATAATTTATTGAGCCCCCACACATGTGCCAGGCCATGTGTCTAGGTCTGTGGTAATGACAGAGGTCAATACCCTCCTAGAGGTTGACATATTCTCTTCTCTAGCCAGTATTGGAAGAACAGGACAACTTTACTAATAATCAAGTAACTTTAGTCTGTGACTTTCATAGCCTTCCCAAGAATCAAACTGGTATTTCAGAGATTAAAAACTGAAGGGAAGATATGATATCCTTCAAATTCAAGACCACAGATTTAATGAAGTCTATAGCAGAATGAGTTCAAATTTAATTTGTTTAGTCCAATACAACCTAATAAATCACAGTCACATTTAATAAATATTTATCTTGTTTCAATCACCATTTAGTGTTTCAGTGGTCTTATCTTTTTAAATGTTTCACTTCAATGTTCATTAGATATGATTTTTATTTCTAAAGTAATCTATACATCTTTATTTTATTTTATAATTTAAATTTATTTACTTTGCCCACTTATGCAAGATTTAATTAAGGTTTCATTTTGCTCTCTAATTTTGAAATATAAATTTCTAAATTTTTCAAAATTAAATCATTATTAAGTAACATAATTTTTATATTGGTATCCATTAGTGCAATAACAAGTTGCAGACATGGCAGTCATCATTGCTAGATTTAGAAGTTCTTAAAAATGAAGTAATTTTGTAGTAGTTATGCCTCCCAATTAAATACACACACACACATAATAATCATTTAGAAACAAATATAGTCAAAAGTATTATGTCCTACATGCATTAGACATAATTCCCAGATTTTATTTAGTAAATGGCAAATGAAAACACTAAACAATTTCAAATAATGTCATCATTCTAAGAATCCAAGTAAAAAGCATATTAAATGTTGGGTACTCAGGCACTTTTGAATTCTAATCTGATTGAGGATTTCATTGTTATTATTTTGTGATAAAATGTGTTGGGTTTCCATTATTTCTGGAGCACTGATTTGTTAGGAATATCCAGGAAATGAGTAGCCATGTGAAGTAAAATCAGATTACTGAAAATCTTCCCATTGGATGATAAATTCTTCCAAGAAATTCTGAATAAACTTCACATTGTTTCAGAGCAGGACATTTTGTTCAAATGGGATTTAATAAATACTTGTTAAATAAGTGAATGAATGAATGAATGAATGAATGATTTGGCTAATGAAAGAAGTACTGGCTACCTTTAATAACATTCTCCAATCTTCCAGAATTATACATTTACAGAGCTCAGAAGTATAAGTTTAGGATATGGGATTCATTTGTTACTTGAATTTCTTGGTGCAGAGGAAAGTAGCTGATGATTTTGAGAAACACTTTGTTACAACTACAGCCCCCAAAATAGGCATTTCGACTCCAGAGGCAATGCCTAAAATCTTACAAATAATTTATTCCGGCATTATTCCAGGTGCTGTGGCTACAAACAAACAAACAAATTCCTGCCTTAAAGAGTTTATGAAGTTTAAATAAAATGTCATGTAGTAAAAAGTGCTGAATAAAAATAAAGTGGGATGAGAGGCATAAGGGGACAAGTGAAGGGGCAGTGTGTGTAAAATAAGATGTTCAGGGAAGGACTTTTTGATAAGTTATATGAGTTGGATATAAAGAAAGTATAGAAGCAAAGGAAGATACCAAGGAAGTTTTCCAGAAAACTCTATTTTCCAGACAATAGTAGGGAAAAACTGTCTTGAGGCAGAAGGCAAAGAATAGCAAACAGGCCACTGTCTGAGAGACAGTCCGTGAAAGAAAATAGGAGGTGAGGTCAGAGAAAGGTGGCAAGAGGTGAATAATGTATAACTTTGTCTGAAATAGGAAACAATTGAGTTGTTTTAAACAGAATGACAAGACCTGACTTACTTTTAAAGGATTGCTGTGGTTGTTGAGTGGAAAATAGATGCTGGGCTAGAGAGTTTGTTGTAGGAGAGATGCCAGCTGGGATTATTGCAACAATCCAGACAAATAATGTCTGGGAGCTGGTTTGTAGCTGTGGTTGTAAGAAGTGGTCAGTTTGGGGGATATATTTTCAAGAAAAATACAATATGACCTGTGCATGGGTTTAATGTAGGGTGTAAATAAAAGATTATGACTCTAGAATCATTCTGGTTTTTAACATAAACAACCAGAATAATAGAAATGTTATTTACTGAAATAGGAAAAACCCGGGAAGATTCTGGTTGAGTGGTGGCAGGTGTTTAAAATAGAGTTCTTTTTGTGACATGTTCCTTTTCAAATCCCTGTTAGATAACTATGTAGAGATATGATTTAAGCAGCTATAAGATTCTGGATAAAGGAAAAGGTGTTATGTACAAATATATATTTGAGATGTACTAGATAGAATTTAAAGCCTGAAGACTAATGAGATTACCTGAGGATTAAAATAGAAGAAAGAACTTAAATACAGACAATAGACTGATGGTTGCCACAGGGAAGGGGGGTTTGGGGACTGAGTGAAAAGAGGTGAGTGGATTTAGAAGTACAAATTAGTAGTTACAAATTAGTTATGAGGGTGTAAAGTATGGCATAAGAAATATAGCTGATAATATTGTAATAACTGTGTATGGTGCCAGATGGGTACTAGAAATATCAGAGGAAATACTTTGTAAAGTATATGATTGTCTAACTAATATGCTGTATACCTGAAACTAAACAAAATAATATTGAATATAAACTGTACTTGAAAAAATGATAATAAAACGGAAGAGAGAAGTAGCACAACACTAGGTCATAGGTCTTGGGGTAATTAGCACATATATAATGATGAAATTTAATTAACATGAAACAGAACCATAACAAAAGCAACGAACATTAGAGAAGCAAAATATAAACTTCGTATTTTGAGAAAAAAGATACAATCAATCCAGTGATATATTTTCCCCCCAAAGGAAGGCATTGGAATTAACTATCACCTTTCAAACTCTGCACCAATTAGTCTATTAACTCTATTTCCTTGGAAGTCCTGCCTATACAGAATCCTTCTAAATTTATTTTTGCACTTGAATTCCAAAAAGTGTTAAGAACTAAAATATCAGCTCTTCTTGAGATATTGAAGGTATGGAGAAAAACTGGATCCAAAAGTGGATCTGAGGCGGCCCTTTACAGAGCCTCTCATTCCTGATTAAGGTTTAGGAACAGGGTCCCTGATTGTCCAGCCTCCTCTTGAGGAGGTAAGAGCCTTGACTGCTGTGGCATCAAGGCTCCACTACATCTTCTTCCTTATAAGGCAGTGAAAGCCTTCCTCTGTGTACTAGAAAGGGAGAAACAAGAATTCTTTGACTCTTCTCCTCTGCTTCTGCAGGATAGGAGACTAGGAAAGTCACAGATAGCCCAGACTACCAGTTCTAACTATCCCTTGGCTTCACTAAGAAAGAACAGGAAAAATTGATCTGTCAGAATTGAGTTGAACATAAGGGAGACTGACTTGACAACAACAGTTGTTATTAAGCTGAAATACATTATCATTTTCTAAAAGTGTTAACAACTTGAAGAGGTTGTAGCCTCCCTTTATTTTTTTCTACAGGGCTTTCAAAATCACAAATAATTCTATTCTAGAAGTGTTTTAGGTGTAATTTGAGTTGAAGGGCAGTGGCCATTCTAAATTAATGTCTCCCAAGGTCTCATCTAGTACATGATATTATTATTTTGTTTCCTTGGGCAGTTTAACCTCAATCACCTACAATGTGGCAGAAGATTTTTTTCTCTTTCATCACATTTTCCAGATGACTGCGCAACCATTAGAGAGATACATACATGGTATACAAAGAATAAGTATAAGGAGGGAAAATGCAGCAAAGAAAGTTCACAAGAGAATAAACCAACCTAAGCAAATATATTTTGTTTCATGTTATGAAAATCAAACAGCTATCTCTTTATCACAATAGGTGAGGATGATAGGGATCTCAGTGGAAAACCACCTGTCCCCTGGTCTTCTAAATCAAGACACAACTAGCAATACTCATTTTTTTTTTTACAGAATAAAAGGAAAATAAAGTCACAATTGCTGAGATGCTTAAGACCCAAACAATGCTAATGTTATAAATTTAAACCTTGGAAGTATATTCAGAATGCAGTAGAATATCTCACAGTACATCATTGATGTGATAAAACTGCTGCTCTATTTCATTATGAATTATAAAAGTATAGCATAGTCAAAGAAAAATATGTTTTGTGGGGAAAGTATTTCACATGTGAAGCAATGGAAATGGCTAAACAAGGATTTTCTTCCAGGATTTCAGGTAGTTTGAATGTACCTAAGATTTGTAAAATTTAATTATAAAAAAAACAAACAAACCCACAAACACAAAACAAACACTCACTGAGGCAGATTCCCATTGTTGCTCAAACCTGTTGTTCATAGTTTTATTAATTAAAACTAAGAGCTATTTTAACCTGGTGTTTTTCTCCTTCTTTTTTAAAAAAATTATTTTTACAATTACTTATTGCATCTATGTTCCCCTAAGAACTTATAAAGAACATATAAAATATTACTAGTTTTGTTACACCTCATTCCAATTTTAGTTTTCATTCAATGTCCTTAATGTGTCATCCATATCTCCTATTTTCAAGACCAACATTTTAAGATTTTATTTATTTAATTTTAGACAGAGAGGAAGGGAGAGAGAAAGAGAGGGAAGGAAACATTAATGTGTGAGAGATACATCGATCAGTTGCCTCTCACATGCCCCCAAATAGGGACCTTCAACCCAGGCATGTACCCTGAGTGGGAATCGAACCTATGACCTTTCAGTTCACAGGCCTGCACTCAATTCACTGACCCACACAAGCCACAGTAAGGCCAACATTTTAGAATTTGCAAAATATACCAAGGGATTCTATGACTATCTTACAATTAATCATTAACATCAACTGACACAACAGACTAGCCTTTATCTCCTTCCCTATGTACCTATAACATAGCCAGAAAGTATTCTGAACATACAGTGGAGCTGTTTAAGTCTTAGTAATAGATTAGCTTTCTAGTTTCATCTACCTACTACTGTATAAGTTCTGGATGATGAAATTTGAAATAACAGTCTCTTGGAATCACAGAATCATCATCATGTACAGGCTGATTTTTGTGCAACATTATGGGTAGAAGAGATGTAGCTCCAAAAGAGTTTCACCAGTTCTTCCATCTCCCTTTCCTTTCCTTTCCTTTCCTTTCCTTTCCTTTCCTTTCCTTTCCTTTCCTTTCCTTTCCTTCTTTTCTTTCCTTTTTTCTTGTCTTCTCTCTCTCTCTCCCCCTCTCCCCCCCACCACTATCTATTTGTGTATCTAGCTATCATCTACTTATCCTGTGTAGTGTGTAGTGTGTACATAAGTTTATGAATCTGTAAAACTGGCATTATCTTTGGTTTGAGGTCTATAGAGGAAGGGTAACTGAATTCCTGCAGATTCTACCATAAGGTGAGAGGGACAGAAAGACAACGAGAAAAAAACAACATAGAGATGGAGATGATAGAAAAAGTTTGGAGTGGGAAGAAGGGTAGAGAAAGAGATTAGTTTTTCTTCAGCATCTTTACTCCTTGGAAGGATTCTGGGATCCCATTATCAAAAGTATTTCACATAACTCTGACTTGTAAAGTTCCTCAGAAGTCATCAAGTGACTACACTTTACAGATAAAGAATCTAGAACCCAGAAAGTTTAGGTGCTACCATCCATTAATAGAAGAGCCTGCATCTTATACTCATCCTCCCTAAACCTTCAGTCAATCATAATACTTTCCCTCCACCCTAGCTTAAATCTAAGTTCTTTCTTTATTAAGAGAAAGATAAATCAAATATAAATGACTATAAAGTGCAGAAATATAGAAAGGGAGGAAAATTCAAGGACAAGTATAAGTACAGTGCAAAAGTCATCAAATATTTTTTCATATTAAGTATTTTAACTTTTAGGAAGAAAAGTAGAAAAAAGCAAGTTTGGTATACTTAATAAATTGAACTTTTTATCAACAGTTATATGATATGTTTCCTAATAAGTAGGATATCTTGAAAACAAGTTGATAATCCTTTAAAAAAGTAGTTGAAAAAGTATATTAATAAGCTAAGGTTCATGCAGTAAAATCTATGATTTCATGACTACCATCAGTGTGTGAGACCTTAAAATAACCACAGGAAGATGTGGTAATTTTCCTATAACATTGAAAACATGGAATTTACATTAAATTGTACCAGACAGAATTTTCTGATCCCATGTAAGGAAACAATTGTTATGAGATTTTCATCTTCTTGTCACCTTATAGACAAGATTGAAATGCCTTCTGAAGTGCTGTACAGAGTATCTGACTTACAGCCAAACTTGGAATCATGATTGTGGAATGACTGTTTTTTTATAAAATAATAAGAAATTTTATTTTTAAAAAATGACTTACCTTCTTCCAGTCAAAATGGAGGCACAGGTAGACATGCTTCACCTCTTAGCACAACCATAGAAAGAATTACAACCATATCTCAAAACTAGTAACACCCAGAACTGTTAAAAACTCAAGCTGTATTGAAGCCTGACTACTAAGGATTTAAACAAGACACATTCATCCAGATGGGCAGAGAGGCAGTGTGGCACAGAAATGTGGCAGCAGTGGCAGTGGAAGGGACTGGAGGGTTACCTTAAGAGTGAGTGATCATGCCCTAGGCCAGATCACAGAGCCCAGGTTCTAGCATCAGGAGGATAGATCCCTATTACCTCTGACTGTAAACACCAGTAGGGGTTAGGGCAGCAGAAGAAACTGCTGGATTTCCACTGCTTAAAGGGCCATATGTTTGATCTTAGAACATATGCAAACCCACCAACTCCAGGATTCATCACTGGGGCAGCAGCTGGAAGCAGTCACACAGGAAGGGGGTGAAGAAACTGGAAATGGGGTGAGCTCTGGGTGAACCACCAGAAGCCAGGTGGCCACATTGTCCCCTCTCTGAGCCCTTCCCCCACTCCCCACAAAGCCTCAAAGTGGTAAAGCAAGTACCCTACTCTGGCAGTTACCTAAACCTCTGCCTCACACAATTTACAGCTGTCTTTCCATCATAGGCCAAACTACTAAGAGAGGGAATAAAAGTAGCTCTACCTAATATACAGAAACAAACACAGGGAGGCTGTTAAATTGAGGAGACAAAGAAATATGGCACAAATGAAGGAACTGAACAAACCCCAGAAAAAGAACTAAGTGAAATGAAGATAGCCAGCCTATCAGATGTGGAGTTCAAAAACTTTGGTTATCAGGATTCTCAGAAAACTCCTTGGGTATGGCAAAAAAATAAAAGAAGAAATGAAGGTTACACTAAGTGAAATAAAGAATAATCTACAGGAAACCTACAGAGAAAAGAAGAAAGCTGAGATTCAAACCAACGATCTGGAACACAAGGAAGAGAGACTGCCAAGAAGTATTCAAAGTGATGAAAAGCAAGGATCTGCAACCTAAATTACTCTATCCAGCAAAGCTATCATTTACAATGGAAGGATAGATAAAGTGCTTCCCAGACATGGTAAAGCTAAAGGAGTTCATCACCAACAAGCCATTATTACAGGAAGTGTTAAAGGGACTTAAGAAAAAGAAGAAGATCAAACCATGAATATAAAAAGACAAGAAATTCACAACTACCAACAACTGAATCTAAAGCAAACAAACAAACAAAGAAAACAACCAGAACAGGAGCAGAATCACAGCTCTGGAGATCATTTGGAGGGTTATAAGCTGGGAGGGGGAAGGGGTAGAATGGAGGAAAAGGTGCATGGCTTAAGAAACATAATTGGTAGGTACAAAATAGGCGGATGTTAAGAATAGTATAGGAAATGGAGGAGCCAAAGAACTTATACACACAACTCATGGACATGAAATAAGGTGGAAATTGCTGAAAGGAAGAGGGGTACCAGACAGAAGGGTAGAAAAGAGGAAAATGGGATAACTATAATAGCATTATCAATAAAACATAATAAAATGATTTAATGTTAACTTTATCTTTATTTCCATAAGGATATGTGTTTTGCCTATGGTTGTTTTGTCCATCACCTTTCCTATGCTTGCCATAGCATTTATTATTTTTTAAACATTTTATTTATTTATTTTTAGAGAGAGAGGGAGGAGGGAGAAAGAGAAGGAGAGAAATATCAATGTGTGGTTGCCTCTTGAGTGCCCCCTACTGGGGACCTGGCCTGCAACCCAGGCATGTGCCCTGACTAGGAAGTGAACCAGCACCCTTTGGCTCACAGGCCAGCACTCAATCCACTGAGCCACACCAGCCAGGGCTCTTGCCATAGCATTTAAAAAAGTTATTTTCATGTGTGTGTTTGTGTGTGAAGTACCCATAATATAAAAAAAAATATTGATTTCTTGATTAATTTGTAATACCTTGATCTCCTCACTTACTATGAAAACCTTCCCTCTTTTTAACTCTTAATGTGAAACTTTCATAGGACATCATTGAAGATTTCACTAATATTATTATGTGTTATCTTCATCCATTTTACTCCTTTCTTAAATTCACTGCCACTTTCTTTTTCTCTGTCACACATGGTCTTCCCTGGTAGAGTGATGTTCATCCTTCACATACTTTATTTGATTTATTTGTTGTTGTTGTTGTTTTGTTTTATAAATGAAGACATTTACTAACAGAGAAACAATATCCTAGTAAGAAAGGTCTATTTAAGGAAGCAGTCTCTGAATCCCTTTATAGTAGATAGGATATTAGATTAATAATGCACTATATGCAGGTATCAGAACATTGATCTGTTGCAGAGAATTTTAGGTAGGGAGAAGCAGATGAGAATTACTGGTTCTAATTTTCTTTCTGCATGTTGATCTTTTAGCTTACAGAATTTGAGATATAACTTGAAGGATATCACGTCTGACTTTTCGGCCATAGAAATTTCATTTTACAAAAGTTTTCCAAAAATCTATTGATTTAAAAAAGAAAAGAAACACACCAGAAATACAAGTCTTTTTTAAATATATTTTATTGATTATGCTATTACAGTTTTCCCTTTTTTTTCTCCCCTTTATTCCCCTCTGCCCTGTACTGCCTCCCACCATCATTCTGCCACCTTAGTTCACATCAATGGGTCATAGATATAAGTTCTTTGGTTTTCCATTTCCCATACTATTCTTAACCTTCCCCTGTCTATTTTGTGCCTACCATTTATGCTTCTTATTCCTGTACCTTTTCCCATTCTCCCCGCTCCTGCTCCCCACTGATAACCCTAGATGTAACTTCTATTTCTGTAAATCTGTTCCTGGTCTAGTTGTTTGCATAGTTCATTTTTGTTCTTTTTTAGGTTCAGTTGTTGATAGTTGTGAGTTTGTTCTTATTTTACTGTTCATAGTTTTGATCTCCTTTTTCTTAGATAAGTCCCTTTAACATTTCATATAATAAGGGCTCAGAGATGATGAACTCCTTTAATTTGACCTTATCTGAGAAGCACTTTATCTGCCCTTCCATTCTAAATGACAGCTTTGCTGTATAGAACAATCTTGGATGTAGGCCCTTGCCTTTTCATGACTTAGAATACTTATTTTCAGCTTCTTCTTGCCTGCAAGGTTTCCTTTGAGAAATCAGCAGATAGTCTTATGGGAACTCCTTTATAGGTAACTGTCTCCTTTTCTCTTGCTGCTTTTAAGATTCTCTCATTATCTTTAATCTTTGTTAATGTAATTATGATGTGCCTTGATGTGGTCCTCCTTGGTTCAACTTCTTTGGGATTCTCTGAGCTTCCTGGACTTCTTGGAAGTCTAGTTCATTTGCCAGATTGGGGAAGTTCTTTTTTATTATTTGTTCAAATAAGTTTTCAATATCTTGCTCTTCCTCTTCTCCTTTTGGCATCCATATGATTAGGATGTTGAAATGAGTAAAGTTTTCCAGGAGGTTCCTAAGCCTCACCTCATTTTTTTGAATTCTTGTTTCTTCATTCTGTTTTAGTTAAATATTTATTTCTTCCTTCTGCTTCAAATCATTGCTTTGAGTCTCAGTTTCCTTCTCTCCACTGTTGGTTCCCTGTACATTTCTCTTTATTTCACTTTGCATAGCTTTCACTTTTTCCTCTATTTTGCAACCATTTCTGTGAGCATCCTGACTACCAGTGTTTTGAATTCTGCATCTGATCGGCTTTCTATCTCTTCATTGCCTAGTTGTATTTTTGGAGCTTTGATCTGTTCTTTCATTTCAGCCATATTTTTTTTTGTCTGGGCATGCCTGTTATGTAGTAAGGGGTGGAGTCTTATGTATTCTCAGGGCAGGGCAGGGCAGCCAACATTGCCCAGGGCAAGGCAACCTACATCACTGTGTTGTGGCATGTATGTAGGGGAGGTGTCCAAGAGTGAACAATGCCACTTTCTCAGCTCTTGGTCAGCTTTCAGTCACTTCCCCCACTACCACAAGCAAATTGGGCCCTTCTGGTGCTGATTCCTGGGTGGGTGGTTTTGTGTATGTTCTAGGACCCTGTGGGTCTCTCCAATCAACTCTCCTGTGAGGCTGGGAGTCTCTCCTGCTGCCTCAACCCCCACAGATTTTTTAAGTCAGAGGTTTTAAGGCTTTATTTCCCTGCCCTGGAACCCTGGGTTGCATGGTCTATCTTGCTCCCCAGTTGTTTCTCATGGTTTATCTGCACACAAATGTGGGGGATCACCCACTCCTGTAGCCTCCACCTTGCTGCAAGTCCTCTCCACTCCAGCTGCCTGTTTCTGCCCTTCCTACCAGTCTGGATGAATGTTTCTTCTTTAACTCCTTAGTTGTCAGACTTCCCCATGTAGTTCAATTTTCTGGTAGTTCTTGTTATTTCTTTGTTTTTAAATTTATTGTCCTTCTTTTGGTTGTGCAAGGAGGCAAAGTATATCTATCTATGCCTCCATCTTGGCTGGAAGTCCCAGAAATATAGTCTTAATGAAAAAGAAAATGAAATAATTCAGATTTGTTAATTCCTTGCAAAAGTGAATCATTTGAAAGAATATGGGCCTATGTCTCACTGATATGTGTCAAAGAAAAGGTCTTTATCCCCTTTGCTTAATTTTCTGTCCCAAAAGATGCTATATAAAAGAGAGGTACAAAATCTCCCTCTCCTATCCACCATACATCTGATTTTCACTTCTTAATTCCATTTGAGTAGAAGAGGTAAAATAAAGCAATCCAGACCTGTGAGGATATTGTCTGACAGTTCTCTTGGTCTTCAAAAAATCTGTCTCTTAATTGGTCTCTGGAGTTTGATTTTCATTAACTATTTTAAATAAACTTTTTTTTCTACTAGAAAGAGACCTAGAAATAAAGTTCGATATTGGCCACTTCAGTAGTATTAATCATGTTAATATCAAGCCAGCTGCAATCAGACCTGTCACTGAAAATCAGACACTAATGACAAGCTAAGGAACAATGTAAGTCAATAGGGAAAACTCATCTACAATTAAACATTTTGCTGAATCTGATAAATGCTAAATGAAGAAGCAAAACCTGTAGCAATAATTAGGGAGACACACATACAAATGTCCCAAATAGAGGATGATAAGCTTCTTGAGGGCATTAAGTTAATATATCTATTTCTTCTGGTTCTCTTAGTAGTGAAGTTTACTTACTCAGTAAGTACAATAAATGCTAACAGTTGACTGATGGGAAACCTGTAGGACATTAAATCTTTCTCAGTACATGAACAACAAAAATTAAAATTGCTATTTCAAGTCCTATGTAAGTATTGAACTCTCACTCATCTGCTATTCCACCACTTTGATTGCTTTGCCTGTTTAATTGTAAGAGGAAGTGACTAATCATTAATTTTTCTAATCTTTAATGCTACAAAGTTAGAGAAATTGAGGAATTTTAAATTTGCTTTCTTGAGAGAGCCCCCTTAGGTATAAGTTACAGAAAGAAAAACATAAAGAATGAGAATATGAAATATATTTGAAATCATGAGAATCTACTAAAAAGTAAAATGATAATGTTCTATTTGGCACTGGGCTAACCTATTTCATTTACTGTCACATGGGTTATATTATATGTATTTCATGGACATCCAAAAGTTTGTTCACTAGAGCAACATGAGAAACACAGGACATGTTTGTACACAATGGTTTTAGTTATCCAATGGAAACATTTCATTTTAAGACATCTGCTCCCATAGTTCTAATTTTTATAATAGAGAAAAGAACACAGATATTTTGTGCTGTGGAGAGTCTCCCACTCAGTTTACTTCCAACTTTTACTTCAGTTCTTAATAACTACCAGGTGTCAGACACCATATCTTAGGCACAATTGGAAATTATGAAGATCTATTCATTCATCAATAAATATCTATTAAGTGTCTCTCAGGTGTAATTTGCCAGGGTCAAATATGAGAAGTGAAAGTCACTACTGTCAAGCAGATTATAAATCAAGTAGAAGAAAAACAAATACACTAAGAATTGTAGCACAAGGCAATATGAGATAAACATTATTCAAATATTATAATCAACAATTTTTTTAAAAACCTGAGAAAAGAATGCAATCACCTCTAGCTATAGGGAGTCTTGAAGGAAAGGGCATGTAAACTGTGTTTTAAACAAAGTATAAAAAATTAACAGACACACATGTGGAAAATAGAAGTTGTCATTCTAGGCAAAGGCAGTGATATGAGCACAGTCATGAACTTGGGGAATGCGTAACTAATAGAATCAAATGTATTAAGAAAATTTGCAAAGATGAAAGTGGTAATGAGTCAATTTGTAGCAGGAAAGGGTGCAGGTGAGATAAGAGATAAAACTGAGAAAAGCAAAAGGTAGGGCCAAATTACAGAGGACCTGGAATGGCAGGCTTAAGCATTTGGTCTTCCAGAGGCAATGAATGCTAATGAATGATTTTTAAGTGAGGGATACAATCTCACAGATTAATTTGGCAGTATTTTTTTGTAGGAGAGAAAGTAAGGGGAAAAGAGATGCCCTGGAGAGGTCTGGCTGGCATGCTTACAGAGTAGTGATGAACAAAGCTAAAATGTTAAGGCCAGCACAGTGGAGATACTGCCACAGAGAAAGAGAGAGAGAGAGAGAGAGAGAATACTCAAAAAAGAAGTTGGTTCAAGTAGGTGACCCTAAGAACCCTTATGTTATCCATTTTATATTCATTTAAATGTGCTTGCAAGTGTGAGGAGAGTTAAAGAAAACGTACACAGACAATGAAGTAAGAAAAAATTTACCCAATGATAGCAAGAAATTTTTTACTTGGTTAATAAAATACTTTGCCAAAAAAATTCAGTTTTCTAATCTTTAAAATTCTTTTATGGTATAATGTTTGTTGAATTTAATATCAAATATATGTGCATATAATATATAGATGCATATTTATACATGTATATTATACATACATATATGTACATACACATATATATAGACTTTAATACATTTTCCCCTGTTACTACAGTTTTTCTGAGTTAGTGTCTTTGTCAGTTTAGACTGCTGTCACAAAACAGCACAGTTGAAGTGTCATACAGAAGAAATTTATTTCTCACAGTTTGGAACGCGGGAGGTCCTCGATCAGGATGCCAGCATGGTTAGGTTCTGGTGAGAGCCCTCTTCTGGGTTGCAGACTGTCAACTCCTTGTATCCTCACATGGCAGAAAAAAGGTAAGTTTTCTGGGGTCCCTTTTATAAGGGCACTAATCCCATTCATGAGAGCTCCACCCTCAAAACCTAATTACATTCCAAAGGTCCCACTTCCTAATACCATCACATAGGGGTTAGGATAGCAACATATAAATTTGAGGGGTATTTGTCTATAACATTGTTAAGGGGGAAAAAGTCTTTGCTTTTTGTAAGCAACCATGTTTAGTTAATGTTAGTTATCTATTGCAGGTTAAGATGGTAGGGATTTGATTATCGATTTAAATGGTGATGATTGAAAGTGTATAGATAAATCTGTGTTTGTTTTAAGACTGTGAGACTTCATTAAGTAGCACATAAATAAGCCTTGATTGTTGGTCATACATTAGTTTTTCAATAAAAATGGTATAATTCTCGCTGAAGAATATAAATACCAACTTTAATAGTCTATAAATCACCAACTTTATAGTCTTAATGAGTCCCTCCTCCTTGGAGCCTTATCCCTCTGTGCTCCACATTCTTTTTTTTTTTAATTAGATTTTATTTATTTATTTTTTAGAGAGGGGAAGGGAGGAAGAAAGAGGGAGAGAAACATCACATCATTGTGTGCTTGCCTCTCTCATGCCCACTACTGGGGACTAGGCCCACAACCCAGGTATGTGCCCTGACCAGGAATCCAACCAGCAACACTGTGGTTCATAGGCAGCACTCAATTCACTAAGCCACATGAGCCAGGACTGCTCCATGTTCTTAAACACAATCAGTTCAATTGCAGCACATTTTAATGCATGATATAGAGAGAACATGTCAGTATAATAAGGTGCCCAGGTTTTAACTGTAGAAAAGTGGGAGTTGCTTCTTTATCCTGGGGCCTTGTTCTCACCATTGTCCTCTTTCTCCTCTGGCACTCTTTATCCCATTGACTCTTCTCCTTCCTTTTGGGAGACTTCTAGTTGTCTTCAATAATTTTAGAAATGTTCAGACACCTGTTTTCCTTGACTCTTTGGATATTCTGCCCAGATTAGATGTCCCTTCCTTCTCCTGGATACTACTATGCCTGACTCTAAGAGGCCACTGATCCCCCTTTAAATCCTACAGAGTGTAAAAAACCAGTTATCTTAGTATTAAAATAAATTTCATTAACCTCTGCTTCAATAGAAAAATGAATTTATATGTATGTGTGTATTCACATATATATATATATATGCATGCAATGAGTAGATTTGAAGAACAAGATTTTAGATCTGAATGTTTGGCTAAAAATAGACTTAGCTTGTCTTGGCAAAGGAAGTTCTTGATTTGCCTCATCTCAAATATAAAAAATTTAATGTAGAGGAATACACAGTTTACTGGGACACTAGAGCAGCTACCCAAGATGTATTTGGTTCAACAACAGGGATTTTGGTCTTCAGGCTCTTGCATAACCTAGGTGACATTTTTATCTATAGGCAAGGATTCCAGGACTATCCCCTTCACTACAGTTAGGTGGAAGTTTCTGCTTTGCCTGGCCTTGACCTTACTCATCTTTATTTCACTAACAAATTGTCTGCTCTCCTATGGTTCTCTACACTTGGATTCCCTGACTCATTTTTCTTTCCTACTTTATGTGCTAGCCAGGGCATTTACTTTTATTTCTTCTCTAAAAGACCTGTGGCCTTCCATTTACCCAATGGAAGAGCAAAGCGACTTTAGACTATGGCCTCAAGAATACCCGCAAAACCCTCTTCTACTTACAATCAAAGTTCCTTTGCCATTTTCTCCTATTTTAAATGTATCAAATTCCTTTTTTTAGGCTAAGTCTGTCTCACATCATTTTACTTTATTCTCAACCCACTCTAATTACTAAGTTCCTATCCAATGCGAGAATTCGACTCTTTACTTTAATGGAACTCTAAACCCTCCAAAAAACCAAATGGCCAAAACAACATACTAAAATGTGGCAAATGGAGTCATAACTAATCTAGATTCTAAATTAATACTATTTGATACGCTTTTGTGATGAGAGAGCATGGGGTGAGAGGTAGTTATTAAACCCATGTCCTGACTGCCATTTTTCTTATTTGATTTAATGAACCTGCTGGCAACACTCTTCCCACTCAATGGGGTAGCCAGGGACATTTATCTCTCATTATCCTGTAAGAACTCCATGGCCTTCGTAATGGACCAAATTCCTTTCCTGAGGTTATATCTGCCTCACATCATCTTCCTGTATTCCCACCCACCACTCGCATTACCAAGTTCCTATCCAGTGCAAGAATTTGATTACTAAGGATCAGATATTAAAGCCACATGCATAACTAATGTGCGGTGCCTGCTATCAAAGTACTTATAATTATTGGTTTAATATCTTTCTGATGAGCATGTTTTAATGTCCTATCTGAATAGCCCCTATATCCTTCTTCATTTGCTAAAGAGAAATGATTGATAGTTTTGTCTAATTAATCATTAGATCTTTCTTGGCACAGGTTACCAGCTCCTAATACTTCTCTTCATTCTTTCTGCTGAATCTGCCCTTAATTATCTCTGGAGGTATGGCTGTCCAGCATCCATAAATACATATATACAATATCAAAATTATTTTACGCCTAGACTCTAGGTCCTTGAGGAATAATGACAGTACAGCATTTCATGCAAAGAAAAGAAAGATCACAAAACAAATAATCTTGGAATTACTGACCAAACTTTAATGTGTTTATATTTTGAATGAAATATTAGCCACCTTTGCAGGAAGAGAGAAAAAATGTAATAACATGAAATTGAACCAATAATACAAAGGCATTGTTATTCCTGATAGTTTTAAAATATTGCTCCCTTTCTACTATAGTCAAAACCTTCACTTATTGCCTGGCAAAGCAGCCTTAAAATATGAAAAGTTTTATTTTTGATTTTTTATTTCTAACCTGGAGATTAAAAGCCCTTTGTCCTATCCTTTCAAGGACTGTTTTTATTTTCTGTTTTCATATCAATATTGTATTTCCATTCTGTACATATTATGAAAGGCCGTAAGGCACCAGCATCTTTTATAAATCAATAAAAAAATGTACAATGTGTTTGGTTTGGTTTTATTTTCAAAAGTGGAATCATATGTGCTCCCAGCTGCAGCCTACACATGCAGATGCTTGAAAGGTGCAGTCCTTTGGCCTTGGCCTCCCAACTCCAGCAAGCATCTTTATTCCTTTCAAAGGCAGAGGCTGTGTCTCTCTCTGTTTAAAAGTACATTACCACAAGGTGGCATTCTCTCAGAACACAGTATTGCAGCTACATTCTGGCATCTGCATTTTAAAGATTTGGTATATCCTTAGCTACATTAAGGAATCAAAACAAACATTTGTTGTTCTTGTCCCTTTGTACATCTTATTGAATTTCACAGACGTTTTTAGTATGCAGATACTTTAGCACCAATAAGGTATTACATTGAGGGTTCATTCATTGGATTTAAGGTTGTGTAGGCTAGTCCCCCATCCTCTTTCCCACCCATAACTAATGTTTTCCTATGTTCAAAGCATTTGAGTGGCCTATTTTTAATCCCAAAACCTAGAAAATAACTCTTAGATAGTTTACACACAGAATATACAATAAAGTGTGATGGTTAGGTTTTGGTAGACAGACAGTGCCCACTATAACATGTTACCTTAGGCAAGTTACTTGACTTCTCCAGTTCCTTCCTCGATAAAACTAACTTACATGGTTTATTATTTATGTTAAATAAGATAATGATAGTAAAACAGTACAGGGCCTGGTACATTTTAGGTGCTAGATACATAATAACTATACTATTTATTACAGCCAGCATCACAGTCTCTAAACATGCTCCCCACAGCCCTCATTACTACCTGAAATGTTTCCTTTATAATAACTTTTAGGCTTAAGACATTGTCTCTAGAAAGGCATTGAATAGTAATGCAACATCACTTGATAGGTATGGTTTAATTGGTAAGGAAAGCTGATTTTACCTCATTTTCAAACATGGTCACAAAATAATGACAAAAAAGCAGAGACATATTTTTGATAAAATGAGATTGAAAGGATGTAGAAAGCCTACATGTAAAGTGACAATGAAAGAGAATACAACTTGGAGGTAGTGTAGCAATTGAGCTCTGCAAACCCAGGTAGGCTAGGGTGACCTAGAGCACAGACTTACTTTTCTTCCTATTTTGTTCTGCCTCTACTTCTGACATCCAAATAGTAGTGTCTAATCCATAGGAGACCTGATATTTCTAAATTACAGTCAAATTTACTCAATGTGTTGATGTCAATAATAACTTTGAATTTTAACAATATATGTAAGTATGACTGGTGTGAGGTAGTATCTCATTGTGCTTTTAATTTGCATCTCTGAATTCTATGCAGCAGAAAGAAAGAAGTAGCTTGTATCCTTTGTGACAGCGTGGATGGTACTGGAAAGCATTATGCTAAGTGAAATAAGCCAGGTGGTGAGGGTCAAACACCATATGATCTTACCTTTAACTGGAACATAATCAACAACAAAAAAAGCAAACAAAATATACCCAGAGACATTGGAATTAGGAACAATCTAACAATAGCCAGAGGGAAGTGGGGAGGGGACAGTGGGAAGAAGGGTTTTCAGGAACTACTACAAAGGACACATGGACAAAACCAAGGGGGACTGTGGAAGCAAGGGACAGAGGTGGGTTTGAAGGGGGTAAGGGGGAAGGATGGGGAGAAAATATGGACAACTGTAATTGAACAACAATAAAATAATTTAAATTAAAAAAGAAATGTAATATTTTATAAAAGGAAAACATAAAAATATATATGTACATATGTATACATTACTATATTTATGTTAATAGATATGATTTTCATTTTATAGATGAGACAAGTATAGTTAGAGGATTATCTACCAAGTTTTCATAAGGAGTAAAATTTTGTTAATGTTAGAAATACCTAACTAATGTACCAGTCCAGTTCTCCCAGCACCTTTTGTTGAAGAGGCTATTTTTACTCCATTGCATGCTTTTGCCCTCTTTGTCAAATATTAATTGACCATAAAGGTGTGGGTTTATTTCTGGGCTCTCTATTCTGTTCCATTGATCTATGTGTCTGTTCTTATACCAGTACCAGACTGTTTTGATTACAGTGGCCTTATACTATAGTTTGAGATCCTATATTGGTATCCCTCCAACTTTGTTTTTCTTTCTCAAGATTGCTGATGCTATTCAGGGTCTTTTTTTTTTGGTTCCATATAAATTTTTGAAATATTTGGGAAATATGCCATTGGTATTTATATAGGAATTGTGTTGAATCTATAGATTGCTTTGGATAGCATGGACATTTTAATGATGTTAATCCTTTTAATCCATGAACATGGAATGTGCTTCCACTTATTTGTATTTTCCTGTGTCTTTCTTCAGTGTCCTATAGTATTCTGAGTACAGGTCTTTTACTTCCTCGATTAAATTTATTCCTAGGTACCTTATTTTTTTTGTTATTGCAATAGTGACTAGTACATACAAAAAAAATGAAACTAGACCACTAACTTTCAACATAAACTAGAATAAACTCAAAATGGATAAAACACTTAAATGTAAGTTGTGATACCATAAAAGTTCTAGACAAAAACATATGCAGAGAAATTTCAGGTATTTTGAGTAGCAATATTTTTTGCCAATATATCTACTAGGGCAAGGGAAGCAGGAAAAACAAACAAATGGGACTATATCAAATTAAAAAGCTTCTGCACAGCTAAAGAAACCATAAACAAAATGAAAAGGGAACATACTTGCCATAAGAACATATTTGCTAGTGATACATCAGACAAGGGTTTAATCTCCAAAATATATGAAGAACTTACATGATTCAACACCAGGAAGACAAATAATCCAATTAAAAATGGTCAAAAGACATAAACAGACACTTCTCCAAGGAATACATATAGATGGCCAGAGACATATGAAAAAATGCTCAACATCACTAGCCAATAGAGAGATGCAAATTAAAACAATGAGATATCACTCACACTTGCCAAAATGGCTATCATTAAGAAATCAACAAACAACAATTGCTGGCTAGGTTGTAGAGAAAAGAGAATCCCGGTGCTCTGTTGGTGGGAATGTAGACTGGTACAGCCACTGGGGAAAACAGTGTGGCATTTCCTCAAAAATTTAAAAAATGAAACTGCCTTTTGACCCACTTCTGGGAATATATCCTAAGAATCCCCAAATGCCAATTCAAAAGAATGCACCCTATGTACATAGCGGTGCTACTTACAATAGCCCGGATTTGGAAACAGCCTAAGTGCCCATCAGTAGATGAATGGATTAAACAAGCTGGTACATGTACACAATGGAATACTATGCAGCAGTAAAAATGGAAGGATTTTTTTTTTTTTACCTTTTGCAATAGAATGGATGGAACTGGAGACCATTATGCTAAGTGAATAAGCCAGCCAGTGAAAGAAAAATACCATATGATCTCACTTATAAGTGGAATCTAATTAACAAAATAAACTAATGAGCAAAATAGAACCAGAGGCATAAAAACATGGAACAGACATGTAAGAGGGGAGGCAGGAAGTGGGGACTTCTTGAAAACAGGTCAGAGAATTAGTCAAACAATATATATGAATGACCCATGAACATAGACAAAGGTGGGGGGATTGACTGTGGAATGGGGGATGGGATACATGGAGAGGGGCAAAGGAGGAAAGGTTGGGATAACTGTGATAGCATAAAAATATATATTTTTTAAAGAAGAAATACCTCCAATTCTGGCTCAGCCACATACCTGCAATATAATTCAGGGATGGTGAAACTGAGCCTCAGTAGTGTCTCACTGTAAAAAGTTGTAAAAAGTCTATAATATGGTTTTCCTCTTGCAGAATTTTTAAGAAACAGTGCATATGAAGGTATAAGATTGTATATAGAAATATGTAGTACAGCGCATGACATATTATGCTTGTTCAACAAATGCCAGTTTTCATCTGCTTGATACTAAATACCATGCTCTTCTTGCTGCCCATTGGAGGATGCACTGTTATTGCATCATTTGTACTTGTAAGATGTGAAAAGAGGACCAACTGGTCCTCTTGCATCCTCACCTAAATCCTAGTCTCCCTCTCTTCTTTTCTCTGTCTATCCATCCATCCTACTCACTCATTCATTTGTTAATTAATTTGCTAGTTACCAAACTGAATTGCATTCTTCTTTCTTTAGCTTTCTTCATTCAAGATACTTAGCATTTTTAGCCATGGTCAGGTGGTTCAGTTGGTTGCAGTGTTGTCCCGTGCATCAAAGGTTTTCGGGTTTGATCCCCTGGGAGGGCACATGCCAGGTTGTGAGTTCAATCCCCGGATGGGGAGGAGGCAATCAACTAATGTTTCTCTCTTTCTCTCCTTTCCTCTCTGTCTAAAATATTGAATATATCTTCAGGTGGGAATTACAGAAATAAATTAAAGTGGGCAATGATTCAAACAAAAACAATAAAAATTACTTAGTATTCTTAAACAATGGTAATGACACAAAAAGATTCTGATTTTCAAAGTTTTGGGCTTCCAACTACTACCAGAATTTGGCTGCTACTATGCACTCCTTATACAAAGCTGGCCTGGCCCTTCTTGAAAATGTCAGAAGAAACAGACAACCAACGAATGGATATTTTATACTTTCTATACTTATTATAAAATATAACCCATCTAAATGGGGACATGTAAGAAGCAGGGAATTTTAGACTTTAATAGTGGACAAATTTCAATAGATTAACATAACAGACATGCTGAGCAGAAAAAAATCTACTCCAAGTGATCATGAAGGGACCATGTCATTCCATCTTTGTTCCACTATTTCACAGAGCCATGTCATAATAAATATCCACCCATAGAAATATAAAAAGCAATCATGGAAGAGACACACCCCATTTTATAATAGCCTTGCCTTGATAGTGACCCACACAACATTTGTTCATATCCATTGGCAAGACAGTTACAGACACACCTAGATACAAGGGGAGGTTCCTCGTTACAACCCTATCACTGGAGGAGAAAACAATAGAATTCAGTGGACAGTAAAAGATAACTGCCACTGTATATGGAAGAGAAGTTACATTTCAATTTTTCTTTACTCTAAAACAATAACTTGCTAGTCTATTAATACTTATCCCATTTCGCTGAAGAATTCATCAAGAAATAGTAATTTAAATTCTGTTTCCAAATGGGTAACCTGTTATTTGGGAGTGTCGGTGGCCTTAGTTGTGTATGGGGGTGGGGTGATCTTTCTTAATGTAATTTTAAATAACAGACCCAATTGAATGCAGTACCAGCAAAGTATTCAATTAAAATAGCATTATTAAAATAAAATTAATGTTCTGTTGCTGAACTGCTTGGCTGTGTGCAGCAATTAAAAGTTTTCTTATTTCCTGACCCCTATCTCCAATCCTTTGGGAAAGAGAGGTATACACAAACAACTTTCAGACTAAATAAATTGAGGCTAAAGATGAACTTTGTCTCTAAGATAATATAATCTTACAATTGCCTATAGCACTTGTTATGTGTAATATAAAAATAAAAAATAAAATAAAATAGCCCATAATGCAAGTACTTTATTAAAACAAGCATAGCTTATACATTCTTGAACTTCAAATTTTAAAAAGAAAACTACATATAACTTTAACTTCCTTGCCTTCCTGTCATTATCTTTCTTTTTTTAAATAATTGCTGGAAGATATGTCCATTGATCTGAAAATGAAAGAGAGAGAGAGAGAGAGAGAGAGACAACAGTGATGTGCAAGAGAAACAACCCCCCCACCAGGGATGCAACGGAAACCTTTTGGTGCATAGGATGGCCCTCCAATCAACTGAGCCACCTGGCCAGGGCTTCTATCTTCCTAAAATGATCTGAGAAATTACCAGAAATAGATGGAAATTAGGAAAGAAAGTCAAGATGATGACTGCGGAAAACCTTAGATTTAGCAAGATGTAGCCTTTGATTTTAAATACTACACTTTTTTGTTCTCCTTCATGTAGCCCGTAGATCAGGAAAGACATCATCCTGGACCATGGTGAATTATGCAAGACTTCGACCCTAGATGTGCTAGATAAAACTTTCATACTATGTTTGACAACTGTAAAACCATTTCCTGTCTTTATTAATCCCTTATCACAAGTCATGTCCTTATTAAAGTATATGTGGACTTACAGGGAAAAAAAAATCAAATGTACCCAAGAATAAAGACACAGCACTTGAAGTGGTATATTCATTCCAATGTTTGCACCAGAGACAGGAAAAAGCTCTTCTAAAACTACCTGGCTCAAGGCGGCAGAGTGTGAAGACTCTGGGCATCATGGTGGCCTCAGGTACAGAATGTGGGTAACCTGCCTCCTCCTGTGGCCTGGTGGGTGGGGCAGCACCAGCTGCTGGGGCATCAGAGCAAGCAGTGACCCCAGGCCAGTGAGCAGGGAAGCCGCGCCTGGACTACAGGAACATATGTCAAGACGTCCCAGGTCTCCTGGGTTTCAGGGCCAGTAAAGTGCACCCTCAGAAGCCCTGGACTTAGTCGATCTTTTAGGAGAGATTTCAATCAGAATAACCCCAGACAGCAAGCTGTCTGGATGAAGAGGTGCAGTGCTTCCAGGAGGCTGAAGGTAGCATCCACCTCATGCCCTGCCACACACTGTATTAAGAAGTCATCTGGAGGTGATCTTAGGTCTCTGAAGGTACCGGAGAGTGGCTGAGTGGCCCTCCTGCTTGGCTTCCTAGTCAGACTGGGGGTTATGAAAGAGCAGCACCTCCACAGGCCTTCAAAAGCTTACCCTCAGGTGGTCAAGAGTTTCAGCTGTGGAAGAAAAACCGTTCGGGACCCAGCCCCCAGAAGAGACGGGGTCGATGGAGTCCCTGGAAGCACTGGCTTGCGTGGCACCAGGAGGAAATCTCCAGGCAGGAAGGCCTGCACGGGCGCTCATCTCAGCCGAGAGGTTTGCTCGCTCCTTCCACGATGCCTGCTTCCCCAAGTCCTTGTCCTTCCGTTTCCGGATCTTAACCACCAGGCAGCAAGAGTGAGTGCCTACGTTCTGGAAGGAGAGCTTGAAGCAGATCCGTAGATTGGCTTTTTGTGGGTCCCAGTGCCTCATGTCCTTCTCGGAGTCTCATATCTTCACCCATAGAATATGGTTCAGGAGCCAGTCAGTGGGTCTGTTTGGGTAGAACATAAGGATGAACTCCACAACGAGGCTCAGATCCAGCGACTTAAACATCTGTCCAATGAAGCTCAGCTGGGAGCACCCCCGGATCAGCCAGTCCTCTCAAGGCTCCTGGAAAGCGAAGTTGTTCCTAGAACTCCGGTATCAGCTAAGTTGTTGTTCTCCAGCTGCAGGCAATAGATGCCTTTGGGCTGCAGGTAGTACCTTATGAGGAAGCGGTAATCAAAGCTCCTTTGTCATTTTCTGTTTTAAATTTTTTTATTCTTTTTTTAAAGGATATTTCATATCTAGGGTCCCTTGAGATCACATATATAAGTGTGCACTACCAGTGCCCTTTCCCTCCTGAAATGCTATTACAGTGGGGGTGTTTTAGCATCCATCCACCTCGAGACAGTTTCTCTTCAAGATTTCCTTGTGTATGTAAGAAATATAGAATGTTGTGTATTACAACAAATGAAATGATTCAGTCAGAGAAAGACAAATATGTGATTTCATTCATATGTGGAATCTAAAGAACACAATAAAACAAAACTGAAACAGTCATAGGCACACAGAACAGACTGATCGTTACCAGAGGGCAGGGATATTAGGAAACTGGGTGAAGAGGTGAAAGGATTGAGGAGTACAAATTGGCAGTTACAAAATAGTCATAGGGATGTAAAGTACAGCCTAGGGAATATAGTCAATAATATTGCAATAACTACATGCAGTGCCAGGTGGGTTATCAGGGCAGGGGGACCACTTTGTAAAGTGTATGATGGCTACACCAGTGTGCTGTACACCTGAAACTACAAAATATATTTAATGTGCACTATAATTAAAAAAAGAAAAGAAATATAAGATCTTGTGAAGCAAAAGGTTTTCCAGTTTGATCTAGCTTCTATTTCCCATCTCCTTTGAACCATTTATCTTTCAGTAAGTTAGCCTTCATTCTGATGGAAAATTCTTCCAAGTTTGTCTGTAAAGCTTTGTATTCAGATGAATGTTGATTGTACCTCCACTATCACACAGCGGTGGGAATAGCTAGAGTTACAAACTATCCATCACATCTGTGTGTATTTGCACATGCTGATTGATATATATATTTGTGAACTGCACCTAAGTAAGTCAGTCTGTCTTGTTTTAAGAGAATCTAGGTCCTCCAAATACACAAGTGGCCAGAATGGGAACTGTTTGAACTGTTTTTAAAATGGGAAGATTGAAGTCATAACTAATCACAATTTCTAAATTAATCCCATTTGACATGCCTTTGTGATGGGATGGCGGTCGGTTACAAGGCACTTACTACATTTTTTTTTTTTAAACAGGAAACGCAGACAGCTAACAGAAATTGTCTTTTGTCATATCAGGGTTTAGAAAAAAAGCAGTGTGCATATAGGAAACTTTTTTAAGGTATATTTTATTGATTATGTTATTACAGTTGTCCCAATTTTTTCTCCCCTATCTTCCTCTTCCCTGTACCACTGCATCCTCCAGTATTTCCCTGTGCTTAGCTCATGTCCATTGGTTGTACATATAAGTTCTTTGGTTTCTCCATTTCCTATACTATTCTTAACCTGCCTCTGTCTATTTTGTGCCTACCATTTATGCTTCTTATTCCTATACCTTTTCCCCCTATTCTACCCCCACCCCACATAACCCTCCATGTGATCTTCATTTCTGTAATTCTGTTCCTGTTCTAGTGGTTTGCTTAGTTTTTGTTTTTGTTTTTTAGATTCAGTTGTTGATCGTTGTGAGTTTGTTGTCATTTTACTGTTTATAGTTTTTGATCTTCTTTTTCTTAGATAAGTCCCTTTAACATTTCAATATAATAAGGGCTTGGTGATGATGAACTCTTTTAACTTGACCTTATCTAGGAAGCACTTTCTCTGCCCTTCCATTCAAAAAGATAGTTTTGCTGGATAGAGCAATCTTCTAGGCCCTTGCCTTTTCATGACTTCAAATACTTCTTTCCAGCCCCTTCTTGACTGTAAGGTTTCTTTTGGGAAATCAGCTGATAGTCTTAGGGAAATCCTTTGTAGGTAACTCTCTCTTTTTCTCTTGTTGCTTTTAAGATTCTCTCTTCTTTAATTTTGGATAACTTAATTATGGTGTGTCTTGGTATGTTTCTTCTTGGACCCAAGTTCTTTGAGACTCTGAGCATCCTGAACTTGTAAGTCTAGTTCCTTCCCCAGATTGAGAAAGTTTTCCTTCATTATTTTTTCAGGTAAGTTTTTAATTTCTTGCTCTTCCTCTTCTCCTTCTGGTACCCCTATGATTTGGATGTTGGAATGTTTAAAGTTGTCCCCGTAGGTTCCTAAGCCTCTCTTTATTTATTTATTTATTTATTTTTTGAATTCTTGTCTCTTCATTCTGTTCTGGTTGGATGTTTAGTTCTTTCTTTTGTTCCAAATCATTGATTTGAATCCCAGTTTCCTTCCCTTCACTGTTGGTTCCCTGTATATTTTCCTTTATTTCACTTCATATAGCCTTCGTACCTTCCTTTATTTTGTGACCAAACTCAGTCATTTCTGTGAGCATCCTGATTACCAGTGTTTTGAACTCTGCATCTGATAAGTGGGCTATCTCCTTGCCACTTAGTTTTTCTCTGGGATTTTGATCTGTTGTTTCATTTGGGCCACATTTCTTTGTCTCGGAGCACTTGCTAAGTTGTAAGGAGTGGAGCCTTAGGTATTCATCATGGCAGGGTGACCCACTTCACTGCATTGTGATGCTGTATGTGGAAGAGGGATTGGAGAGGGAACAATGACTCTTGCTCACTTACTTGACTATGCTTTCTGTCACTTTCCTCACTTCCTACAAGCAAATTGGGCCCTTCTGCTGCTGATTCCTAGGTGGATGGTTTTATATATGTTCTAGGACCCTGTGGGTCTCTCCAGTGAACTCTCCTGCGAGGCCGGGAGTTTCTCTCAGCACCACAACCTCCACAGGTTTTTACAGACTGGGATTTTGAGGCTTTATTTCCCTGCCCTGAAACCCTGGGTTGCATGTGATCTGTCTTGATCCCCAGTTGTTTCTTCCTGTCTACCTACACATGAATATAGGAAATACCCTCTGCCAGCTGCCACCTGGCCCACTGAGCCTGCAGCCTTGCTGTACATCTTTTCTACCCTGCATTCCTATCTCCACCCCTCCTACCTATTTGGACGTAAGTTTCTTCTTTAACTCCTTGGTTGTCTGACTTCAGTGCAGCTTGATTTTTCTGGGAGATCTGGTTGTTTTTTGTTTGTTTGTTTGTTTGTTTTTTTAAATCAGTTGTTATCCTTCTTAGGGTGTGAGAGGAAGTGAAGCATTTCTACCTATGCCTTCAGCTTGGCTGGAATCCCTGCATAAGAAATTTTGTCTGGAAATAGCTGATGATATTCATAAACACAGGTGAAACATACACATGCACACAAACCCAACAAATTCACACAAAGACAGCTACATACAAAAGCACACTAGACATCCATACACACCAGTGAAAAAGAAATTAGGAAAGAAAATTAAATACAGTAAAAGGGGTTTATGGGTAGTCTCGAGGCCATCCTCTGAAGCTGCTTCGTACTTTTAAACTTTTAAAATTGTGCAGGTGTCTCCTGGATAGTGGTTTTAGTGAGACCACAGCCTGGAGAACATAGTCCCTCATTCTAGGAAACTTGTGCATGCAACGTAGAAGTGTGGTAAGACTGGCAACCATAAAGACTTGCTTGGGTTTATGACTTTAAATGACTACAAGACACAGTATAGGGAAAGATTTCCTTGTCTTCAGAAACCCTACCCACAGTTCCATGATTAATCACTCATCTCACATGAAGACACATTCTCTGTCTTCCCTGCAAAAGTAACACGCATCTAATCCTAATGAGTCTCAATTCATATTTTCTGTCTTACCAAGAGGAGGTTCCTTGACACTTGAAAGCACTTCATGATGAAGTCCCCATCCATCCATTTCAAGGAGCAACAGTCTTTGCTACAGGAAGTTACTAGGCTACTAGAAGCCAGGAATGCTGTCTGGTCAGTCTTCCTATCACCACAGGACACCTCTCAGTTCCTCAACAAACTTAACCCATTCCAGATGAATGTCATCAATAATATTCAGTTTCTCTATTTGGCCATTTGTAGAAAGTTAAATGATGACTTTCTCAGGAGGTGGCTCAATTATTTAACTCAAAATTAATCAAATTACCTTAATGCAACTTATGCTTTCTAGTTGATAAAATTTAAAAAGAAAAACTCCATGTGAGGCATTATTTTTTAATGTGGTTTCTATTAGACTGTAGATGAACAATAATTGTTTTTAAAAAGGCTGTATGAACAGATTGCCCTCCCAGTGGGAATGAACTCCAAATATCAGGGAGAGGGATGACCTAGAATCTTGAAAAGCTGAAACATTCCCAGGAGGAGGCAGCTTCTCAGGTGTTTTTCTTCCAGTCTTTGCATAGCTTCTCATCCCTAGAAGTGCATTGAAATGGGTCAGCATGTGGAGAGATATTAAAGAGGTGTTATCTGCCCTCTGAGTCATGCCATTCAGTGCTTTATGTTCCCCTAGAAAGTGAGAAAAGGCAAGACCTCATTATAGAAAATGGAACCCAAATTTACAAGCATGTTTTCACTCTCTTGTGACGGTTTCTGCCTGGAGCTCAGATTTAGATGGAGAGAATGACAGACATTGGGGATGGGGAATAACAAAGGGGAATCAGCATGCACCCTCTCTTTCATATTGCTTGTTATTCACCTGTGTCTTAGATGTCTGTTTCTTTGTTATACATAATAATTGGGTAAGTGTTGTCTGGGATAAAATCAAGCCTAAGTTAAACTGGTACTACTTTAAAGAACTGGGAGGAAAGTACAAGGAGAAATGTCCACATTTCATCTGAAAAAAAATATCTGAATTCTAGTTGTGTACATATCTGTACTTCTGGCATTTTCCAACGGCTGGCTATATCAGGCACTGTGCATGGATTATCTCATGTAATTCTCACAAAAGTCCAATCAGATGGCTGTATGCTTGGCTCCATTATACAGATGAAGAAGCTGAAGTTAATAAGCTCGAGGTTTCACATTTTCTGCATCCAGTCTCTTCAAGGTCTTATATGTTTTCACACAATTGCTGGAGAAATCTTAATAGTGCTTTAACTTGCATTTAACTCCATATTTATTCTTTTGAAATGATCCCCACTGTGTACATAATAAAGCTCAGTGATGGATTTGAGCCCCACTTTGCTGCTTTTATGGCCTCTACTGGTTTCATAGGAACCATTTGCTTTTGCCTTCTTCTCTCGCTACTTATTAATATAACTTAAACATTTTAGCCTTTGTTACCACTTTATGACTCCTTGATTTCCAGGTAATTCCTCCTGCCACGGGGAAGAAAGTTCATTCAGCATTGCTGAGTCTCTGCCATGGAACATAACAGTTGTTTGAATTTTATATCAGGCTGTCCCTCTTCTTTGACATCTGTACCTGTTGTCCAGAAGGCATCTCCTCAACTTGGCTGCCTATGCTAGTTTGCCAGGGCTGCAGTAACAAAGTACTGCAAACTGAGTGGCTTAAACAACAGAAATATATTCTCTTATAGTTCTGGAGGATAGAAGTCTAAGATCAAGGTATCAGCAGAGTTGATTCCTTCTAAAGGCTGCGAGGAAGAATCTGCCCCATGCCTCTCCCCCAGCTTCTGGTAATTTTCTGCTTGGGCATCCATTGTCTTGTAGGAGCTTCACCTGGACCACAGCCTTCATCTTCACATAGTGTTCTCCCTGTGTGCATGTCTGTTCTAAATTCCCCCTTTTTATAAGGACATCAGACATATTGGATTGCGGCCCACTCTAATGACTTCACCTTAACAAATTACATCTTCAGTGACTCTTCACAAATAAATCACACCAGAGATACTGGAGTTTAGGACTTCAACATAAGAATTGTAACACTGCACTATTATTTATCCAATGCTCTACTATGGTGCCCTCTTGTTTACTTTGCAGTCATTGAGACCTACATTCTTATACCTTTGTTATTATATTCAGCATCTTATAATCTCTGAATCATTATAGGAATTTGGAGATAATAGTAACTTCTGAAATCATTGTAGGAATTTAGGTGATAAAAGTAGTTAGAAAAGATCTTAAGGTTAGTGAATTCTGATAGTCCTTGTGCAAGCAACTGCTTTACAACTCATGGCCCAGTAAGGAGCAAAGACAGAATTTCTAGTCATAATTAGTTAGAAAGAGGTACTTCACAAAATTCATTTTTTTTTAATTATGAACTTCCTGAATGAGGTACTGTGGCTATGCCTGCAAAGGCAGAGTCTAATCATATAGGATGGAGTATGGTTAAATAGTAGAGCTGGAACCAAGGAAAATGTCATTAAGTCCTTCCAAATGTCATTAAGACAGTTTTTTGAAACAAATCAGATGGATTAAGTGTTTTCTTCTGGCATCTGGAACAAAAGTTCAAAATAAAGCTTATCAGTGTCTCTCCGAGTTACCATGTGATTCTGCAAACCCATTGCTTTATCCACATAACCCATCATAAGGCATTTACAATAACATTAGGAATTCATAGTGGCTACAAATTTGGCCTGCTAAACCAATGAGATATTTTTAGCTTTGGCAGATGTCACTGTGACTATATTTAAGGATCACTTTGTCCTTTTACATTTCAAACCATTTTTTAAAGGTTAAGAAGAGAAAAATCTATTTTTGAACAAAGATTCAAAAAGCATTTTAAAAGATTGTTGTGAGGTTTTATAGCTAAGATGTACAAATCTGTTGTAATCCCTATTCCAAAAGGAAATTCATTCAATATTTACTAGTAATTAAAAAGAAAGAGAGAGTATTTTAAAATGCCAAAGGAATAAAAATAGAGGAGAGAATGAGAGCTTTGTCTCCAAAGAAAGTATATCAAGATTAGGAAGTAAAAGTCAAAAGTTTGTAGGCAATTGGTAGAGAACGAAGACTTAATAGACTTTTAACTATTTTTTTTAAATTTTAACCTATTCTTTTATATTTTAGCTCTATTATTTGCTATGAAACTATGGACAATACTTAAAATTTTAGGAGAACTAACTAGAGCCAATTCTCCACACAACTGTACAGGGTCACTGTAGTTGTTGGCAAAAACATTGAGAATAATTAGCTTGTTTGGAACATGATATGCAAAGTCAAATCTGTATTTTGAGATAGCCAGTCAATACCACTTATTTAGACCCCATCAATACCATTTATTCCCATGAGTTCCAATTGTTTTAATCAGAAATGCCTAATGCTCTATTAAATTTAGCCAAAGTTGGTCTACAGTGCAGTTTGGAAGATTTTGACATTTTCTGTCAGAGATTTAAAGTGTCACTAATGACAGGGACATAAGAAGTTGGCAACACAGATAGAAATGAACGGTGGCATTTAAGCCTTTGTGTCAAAAGAAACTGGGCTAATGATATTGAAAAAATGGGTATAAGAGGTGGATAAGAAAAAAGGAGAACAGAACATAAATAGATAAGGACACCATGGGAAAAATGACAAAGGGCAGAGGGAATTCTCCATGAGACGATACAGGACAGACGTCTCAGAATGATAGTGTTCAGCTTTATGGGAAAATTGCAGACTGTTATACTTTTTAAATTTGGTATACATTCAATTAATAATGAAAAGATTAGAGGACTGTTTATAATTACATAAAAGTAAATATGTGGCTCTTTTTCTAGGAAAAAATGAATATAGCACATTATATTTCTTCCAAGAGGCAAGAAGCTCCTTAAAGTTTAAAATGCTGTATTCAAACCCTTCTTATAGAATACAGCAGTCATTTAAAACTTTTCAATGCAGAAGAGAAGGGAGGAAAGGAGAAATTTAGAAGTGGTAAAAAGCCAAGAGGAAGATGAACAAGGAGATAAAAATTATCCAAATTCATGCTTTAGTCAGGAAAGAAAATCATGGCCTTAAACAGTATTTCATCACTTTTCACTACAATTCATTATTTAAAAATAATTTTCAATTATTAAAGGTCATTTGGAGAAGGTCTTATGGCTTTTCTAACAAATTGTACTATCTTGTGATATTTTGTACTAAGTATTTAATAAACCAAGTTCTTTAACCTCTTTTTTTCCCTTCAGTTTTTCATCTATAAAATATAGATAATGAGCTCTTAGGTTGATGGAGTGAATTATTGTCTTAAAGGAGCTTCAAATATCATAAGTACTCATTGAGGAATAGGAATAGCTGTTACCATTTGCAATAATAAAATAATCATTTCTTATATGATTTAAATAAACCAAAACTATTGCCACCTTCTATTAAATGGAATTGTTGTGCATGTGTGTCATTACTCATATTCATATGCTGTATTTTTATAGGATGCAGTAAAGACATTTTAAATCTGAGCTTTAAAAATTTCATGTAATTTGTCTCAAATTGAGTTTCTAACCGTCATTTTTTTAAAGGCTGTTTTAGAATTTAATTCATTTCAAAAGTAGTTTGAAAAGGGCTCTGTAGAAATATGATACTATAAGAAATGTAAGGAATGTGCAGATATGTATGTATTATATACACACCTATAATATGCATGTGCATATACACCAAATAATATTTATTAGAACACCTCACAACAGAAAATGTAGGTTTTTTGAACCTTTAAATATTCTTAAATCTATTTTAAAAACACCTATTTGAACAGTGTGGGAAAAATCCACCTTTTTTGATTGGCAAAGTCAGGTTTGTTGTGCCAAAACAATTTTGAGATAGTATTTTTGATTCTGAGTTCCTGCAAGACAAGTATTGGATGTTACTCATCCAGCATACCTCCTGGATCATAGTAAGACACTAAATACATGTTTATAAATAAATGAATGAATGAATCAATAAGTGAATAAATGAATGGGAGAATGAATGGCAAACATTTAGAAGCAGAATGAAAGGAATAGAACAATGGCCACATCTGCTCCCCCTTTCCCACCAGTTTTATTGTTTGCTTGTTTGCTTTTGCTACTTAGGGAGATCCTGGGGAAATACATTTTTAGAATGCTGAGAAATGTTCTTAAGCAAGAAACATGTGATTAAACAGAACACTATAGTAGTAGCTTACAGTTTAGAGAGAAATGAGGTATGTTTTGATACCTTGAATCCAAGAGTCAATGAAAAGCAATTCTAAGCACACACAGGCCAAATTAAAAAAGGTTTCAAAAAGACTTAATAAAGAGCAATCACACTGGCAATTCCTTTTTTTTTTTTAATATCTCTTAGGCAGAGTATTCTTCACCCCTGTATTCCTGGCACCTAGACAGTATCTTGCATACATTTGGGCTTCAATAAGTTTTTATGTAATAAGTCAATTAATGAATTAATTATATTAGAAAGGTGTTAAAAGTCATGCAGAAGGTTAAGGGGTTATGGGTAAATGTTGATGGAGAAAAGAATTGATAGAAGTAAATTGAAGACTGTGCACAGAAAGAAAGGAAAGACATTGGATGGATATGAAGGAAGAGTGAAAAGAAGAGATGTCAGATTCCAAGATAAAATGAGAAGCATGGGGTACAGAATGGGACCTTTGTGTAAAGATTTGGTAATGTGGAGTTTGGGTTTGCTTTCTGTAACCAAAAAGTGTTAAGTAAATTCTGAGAAAGGCAAAATTCAAAAATCACAACAAAAGCAAGTTTTGTATTATGCTTCTCTGCAGACCTCATAAAAGAGCAATTTACTCTTGTATGTTCTCTAAATATTTACAAGAGAGACTGTTTTATGGGCATACAAATTTTAGATTCCTTCTCTGAGTCTTAACAAATTCACATAAAAAAATAATTTTCTGCACCTGGCAGACGAAGATGGGTTTTCTACAGCTGGAGTCTTTTGATCTGAAGATTTGAGTTCTGGGCTGGTCACTTTTTCTCAAAATTAATAGAATCAAATAAAAGGCAATTAAAAGGCTATTAAAAAGGCAATTAGAATTGAAATAAAGAAAAGATTAGTCAGGTCTCAGTTTCCCCAAAATCTCTGTTCAATTCTTGGCTTAACTCACAAGATTTGGCTCAGTGGGAGGACCATAAAATGGCCAGTAATGGTTGTGTATTATAGCCAAGAAATTGGAGCCCCCTTCCTCAAGGATAAAGAAATTTCTCTCAAATTTATAAACAGATGATGTCATTCTTAGTATATGTAGTAAGAATAAAAACCAATAAAGATATAGGACTTAAAAGGATGTTGGACAAACATCCTTGTTTTGCACATATGGATATGAAGGATAAATGTGTTACTCAGGTCACAAACCTAGTTAAGAACAGAAATGTAAATAAAACTCAATACTCCTGATTTCTTGTATCTTACATGTTAAATGTATTATGTACTGATAAAATAATTGATTCTGTGGAGAGTAATGAGAAGGATGTAATAAGGCTTAAGTCCTTGATAGCCCCCCCAAAAAGGGTCATGTATTGGATATCTTAATTTTCTGAGAAGTTAGTTCATCACTATATCGCTAGTGAGTTGCACTGAATTTGGCAATTTGTAAGGTAGTATTTTTGGTGTAATTTACATACGAAAAGATGTACAGATTTTAAACATTCAATTTAGTAAATTTTGCAATTTTATATATGCATGTAACTACACACAGAATACGAGCATTCTGTATATGTTTTATTTATTGGATACATGTATTAGTAAAACTTAATCTGTGGCTTGCCTATTCTTTTTCTTTCTTTTTTAATAATATATTTTATTGATTATGCTATTACAGTTTTCCCATTGTCTCCCCTTTATTCCCTTCCACCCTGCACACCCCCTACCACCTACATCTCCCCCCCGCCCTTTAGTTCATGTTCATGGGTCATACATATAAGTTCTTTGGCTTCTACTTTTCCTATACTATTCTTAACCTCCTCCTGTCTATTTTCTACCTACCATTTATGCTACTTATTCTCTGTACCTTTCCCCCACTTCCCCCTCCCACTCCCCTCTTGCTAACCCTCCATGTGATTTCCATTTCTGTGATTCTGTTCCTGTTCTAGCTGTTTGCTTAGTTTGCTTTTATTTTTGTTTTAGGTGTAGTTGTTAATAACTGTGAGTTTGTTGTCATTTTATTGTTCATATTTTTATCTTCTTTTTCTTAAATAAATCTCTTTAAAATTTCATATAATAAGGGCTTGGTGATGATGAACTCCTTTAACTTGACCTTATCTGAGAAGCACTCTATCTGCCCTTCCATTCTAAATGAAAACTTTGCTGGATAGAGTAATCCTGGATGTAGGTCCTTGCCTTTCATGACTTCAAATACTTCTTTCCAGCCCCTTCTTGCCTGCAAGGTCTCTTTTGAGAAATCAGCTGACAGTCTTATGGGAACTCCTTTATAGGTAATTGTCTCCTTTTTTCTTGCTGCTTTTAAGGTTCTCTCCTTATCTTTAATCTTGGGTAATGTAATTAGGATGTGCCTTGATGTGTTCCTCCTTGGGTCCAACTTCTTTGGGACTCTCTGAGCTTCCCGGACGTCCAGGAAGTCTATTTCCTTTGCCAGATTGGGGAAGTTTTTCCTTCATTATTTTTTCAAATAAGTTTTCAATTTCTTGCTCTTCCTCTTCTCCTTCTGGCACCCTTATGATTCAGATGTTGGAACATTTAAAGATGTCCTGGAGCTTCCTAAGCCTCTCCATATTTTTGTTCAATTCTTGTTTCTTCATTCTTTTCTAGTTGGATGTTTCTTTGTTCCTTCAGGTCCACTCCAGTGATCTGAGTCCCAGTTCCCTTCCCATTACTGTTGGATCCCTGTACATTTTCCTTTATTTCACTTAGTGTACCCTTCATTTGTTCATCTAATTTGTGACCAAATTCAACCAATTCTGTGAGCATCCTGATTACCAGTGTTTTGAACTGTGCATCTGATAGGCTGGCTATCTCTTAGTCACTTAGTTGTATTTTTTCTGGAGCTTTAATCTGTTCTTCCATTTGGGCCATTTTTTTTGTCTTGGCACACCTGAGCCACGAAAGGTTAAGTGCCTAAGGCAGTTTCTGCTGAAAGGACTGATGCATTCAACTGACTCTAAACGTACAGGTGAAAATGCTGGAATAACTCAACCCAATGTAAAAGGTCTACCTGCATCCATACAACTGCGGTTCCTTGGAAGAAAGTACGTTCTCGGTGGAAGGGATCACAGCTCTTTTCTTCCCAAGCTTCCCGCCTCCTGCATTCCTTCAATTCTTTTTCTTAATGATGTAACTTACGCTATCCCAGAAAATTCCCTCAAGACACTTTATGGTCAATCTTCCCTTCAGTCTATTACCCACAGAGGTGAGCACTCTATGATATCTGTCACCATAGGTTAGGTTTGTCTATCCTTGGAAGTTATATAAATAACATAAGTGAGTTAATGTATTTTTGCAGCTGGTTTCTTTTACTCATATGTTTTTGAAATTTATTCATGTTGCTGCCTATATGAGTAGTTTCTCCTTTTATATTATATAGTAGCATTTTATTGTATGACTACAACATTTTTTGTTTACTCATTTTCCCATTGATGAATATTGGTGTAATTATGAATATAAAAGTTGCTATAAATATATTTTTACAACCTTTTTAGACATTTTGAACACATTTTAATGAACATACTGGCTATTTGTATTTCCCGTTTATGAAGTATCTGTTGAAGTTATTACCCATTTTGTAATTGGATTATTTGCTTTTTTGTTACTGCTTTATAGGAGTTTTCTATATATTCTTGATATGAGTTCTTTGTCAAATATATGTATTATGAAAACTTTCCTCCAATCAGTTTTTTGCTTTTTAATTTTCTTTATAATATTTCTTTCAATATAATGTAAATTTTAATTTTGATGAAGCTCTATTTCTTTTCTTTTAGAGTTATTGATTTTTGAAATAAGTAGTTTTCAAAAAACAACTTACTTCAAAAATTAATAAATCTAAAAATGTTCATAACAACTGTGATATTCATAATTAACACAAATGGTTTTTTAAAAATGTTGAACCACTTTTGCATACCTGAGGTAAAAGCTTCTGATCATGATACATCAGTCTGCCTGTATTCAATTTGTTTCTGTTTTTAAGGGTTTTGCAAATGTGGTCATAATAAATAGTGGTCAGTATTTTTTCTTATAACATCTTTGCTATGTTATGATATCAAATTATATTGCTTGAATAGTTTTTCTTCATCCTTCATTTTTTGAAAGAATTTATGTAGAATTGGTATTATTCCTTACTTAAATGCTTCATAAAATTTTATTGAAGCCATCTCCGGGAATACCTTTGTAGGAAAATTCTTGATTATCAGCTCAATTTATTTTATAGTTGCAAGAGTATTTAGATTGCCCATTTCTCAGTTTAGATAAATGTATTGCTCAAAGAATTTGTTCATTTCATCTAACTTGTAGAATGTGTTGGCCTAAATTTGTTTTTTCTGTTAAGATCTAGTGATGTTCTCATTTTTTTCTTGATGTTGATAATTTGCTTTTTCAGTCTTTTTTGATAAATACTACTATAAATTTGGTAAGTTTATTAATCTTTTTACTGATTTCACTTTCAATATTTTGATATCTGCTCCCTTTATATTTTATTGGTTTGTGCTTATTTTTATTTTTTCTTCTGTTACTTTGGGCTTAAGTTACTATATTTTGTATACCTTTGAAGGTAAATTTTTATCATATTTTTAAAATCATATTTCTTTTCTATAAAAATTTGAACTATACATGTGCAGATTTAGCTGAATCATAAATACTTGGTCTACCATCTATTTTTGTAATTTGTTTTGTAATTTCTAAAATTTCAGATCTCCCATCAAGGTGGAAAGTGTAGGTAAACAGGCCACCACTCCATGCACAACTGTAGCAAAGAAAAAAAAAATAGACTACAAAACAAATACTGTAGTTTGCCATGTATATTGTGCATCTGCATTTTGGCCCAAACTTTCAGGAAAAAATCTTTTCTCTTAATTTTAATTCAATTTTTATTTATTAATATTTAGAAACAAAACTGATTATCAAATTCCAGGGAATTATTTTGCATATGGATATCATTATTGCTTTCTAGATTTATACTTTTAACATATAAGCATAAATAATTTAAAAACATTTATATAGATGCAGAATTAGTACTACGCATGTATAATGTGCATCCTTATTTTTCCCTCAAAAATTTGGCAAAAAATTGTACGTTATACATGGCAGAACCCAGAACTGTCAGAAAATCAAGCTGTGTGGAGGTCTGACAACCAAGAATTTAAAAAAGCCACATTCACCCAGATGGGTAGGAGGGGTAGAGAGGTGGAGAGGTTTGGAGAAGTATGGAGATGCGGAGTGGCATAGGGTGTCATGAAGTGTCATGGAGAGGCATGGAGATAGGTACAGGCAGCTTTACATCCACATGTGGTATATAAAAAACCAGGAGGGATACCTCAGGAGCAAGGGATCCAGCCCCAGTCCAGACCACCCAGCCCAGGGTTGCTGCACAAGGAAGATAAGTCCCCATAACTTCTGGCTCTAAAAAGCAGTGGGTGTTGGGGTGGCAGAAGAAACGATGGGATTCTCAAGACACTCTTCTTAAAGTGCCTGCAACAGACTTAGGACTCATACAGACCTACCCTCTCAGGGATTCAGTACCAGGGTAACAGCTGGAAAGGTACCAGTAGCATATGGGGAGAAAGTGAAGTGTAAGTGCCAAGAAACAGCTTCCTCCTGGGCAAAACACCAGAAGCCAGGCAGCAGCACTATCCCCTGTCTGAGCCCTCCCACACACAGAGCAACAGAGTAGTTACAGAGGTTGCCCCACCCTGGTGATTACCTAAGCCTCCACCCCATACAACTTAACAGGTATGCTTTTCTACAATAGGCCACACTACTAAGACAGGTACAGAAACAAACACAGGGAGGCTGCTGAAATGAGAAGACAAAGAAATATGACCCAAATGAAAGAACAGAATAAAATACCAGAAAAAAAACTAAATGAAATGGAGATAAGCAAACTATCAGATGCACAGTTCAAAACACTGGTTATCAATGCTCCAGGAACTTACTGGGTACTTCAACAGCGTTAAAAAGACCCAGCCAGAAATGAAGGTTGCACTAAGTGAAATAAAGAAAAATCTACAGGGAACCACCATGGAGGAGATGAAGCTGAGAATCAAGTCAATCATTTGGAACACAAGGAAGGAAAAAGCATTCAATCAGAACAGCAGGAAGACAAAATAATTTTAAAAAATGAGGATAGAATTAGGAACATCTGGGATATTTTTAAACATGCAAATATCCAAATCATATGGGATGCCAGAAGGAGAAGAGGAAGGACAAGAAATTGAAAGCTTACTTGAAAAAATAATGAAAGAAAACTTTCCTAACTTGGTGAAGGTAATATATATACAAATCCAGGAAGCGCAGAGAGTCATAAACAAGATGGGCCCAAAGAGGACCACACCAAGACACATCATAATTAAAATGCCAAAGGTTAAAGACAAAGAGAGAATCTTAAAAGCACAAAAGAAAAGCAGATAGTTACCTACAAAGAGTTCCCATAAGACTGTCAGCTGATTTCTCAGAAGAAACTTTGCAGGCTAGAAGGGACTGACAAGAAGTATTCAAAGTGATAAAAAGCAAGGACCAACAACCAATATTACTCTATCCAGCAAAGCTATCATTTAGAATTGAAGGACAGATAAAGTGCTTCCCAGACAAGGTAAAACTAAAGGAGTTCATAAACACTAAGCCATTACTATATGAAATGCTAAAGGAAATTATATAAGAAAAAGATCAAAATGATGGACATTAAAATGACAATAAATTCACAACTATCAATAATCAAATGCAAATAACAAAATAAGAGAACAAGCAGAACAGGAACAGAATCATAGATATGGAGATTATTTGGAGGGTTAAGCAAGAGAATGGGGTGAAAGGTATAGGGATTAAAAAGCATAAATTGGTAGGTACAAAATAGACAGGAGGATGTTAAGAACAGCGTAGGAAGTGGAGAAGCCAAATAACATATTCATGACCCATGGACATGAACTAAGTGGGAATTGCTGGAGGACATGGGCATACCAGGTGGAGGTGGGCAAAGGGGGAAAACTTAGGACAACTCTAATAGCATAATCAATAAAATATATTTAAAAATAAAGTGAAGAAAACTGGTAATTAAAGGGAAAATAATAACAAAAAGCATAGGAATATATATATTTTTTATAAATAAAAATATTTTCTCATTTTCCTAGTAATTTTTTTCTTTGATCCATGGGTTGTTTAGAATGTGATTATTAAATCCCAAATATTTAGGATTTTTAATTGTATTTAGTGTTGATTGATTTTTACCTAAATTTAAATACCAACAGGTAGCTAATGACTACCCTACTGGAAAGTATAGATAGATTTAGAGATCACAATATGAATCTTAGATTCATCACAGCCTACCTTCAGATGATATTATGAGTGCTAATTTTATTTTTTATTTGGAATAGAGTTCTTCAGAAAGCATAGAATATGTTAAAAAATCTCAGCAAAATAAACATTGTAGAGAGTAGAATTTAAAAAAAAAAACCCTACCAATCATTAAAACAAAAGTTATTTCCATAAATATAATAGTGTTTAATCACCCTAAATAACTACTTTCAAGTTGCTGGTGAGTTAGGTCCTTCATCAGTGGAATTAGGTACTTAGTTGAGTGGGGAAGAATATATACTGTTACATAAATTAAAATAATTGAAGGGGTAATCAGCCCCTCTGGTGTTGAGATATTCTCCATTATTGCTTCTCCATACACTTCCTAGAGTTGACAAAATACCCTAGTACAGGGTGATGCAAAACTTATACTCCTACTTTTCTTTTTTTAATCATCCTGTATGTATTTAGTGAACATCTATGACACATACTGTGGTGTGGTGCACAGAGATTTATTGTAAGATATTGTCCTGATTTCAGTGAATTTGTACTTTTAGCTTATATAAAATTTTTAATTTTTATTTAATTTATTGAACTGACATTGGTTAATAAAATTATATAGGTTTTAGGTGTACA